>JACEFZ010025946.1:82500-241665 GCA_014155875.1 Cepaea nemoralis
TTGTTTCTCTGGACTAATTTTGATATTGTTATCTTGTGCGAATGAGTCCGCAAAATGGTCAGCTGCTTGCTTTCTTGTTAAGATGTTTCCATCTTTATGTAGTGCAATTTTTGAGTTTCCCCCTGTGCCCTCATCGTTAAGTTGTTTTATTAGCTTCCAAAATTTCCTTGTGTCTCTTTAAATGTTCAGAGACTGTTTTTTCCTGCCAGCTTTTCCGTCTAGCCTGCAGCTTGGCTCTTTGAAATTTGGCTTTTGCATGCTAGAATTTATTGTGGTGTTCTTGGCTGGGTGTGGCCTCTGCTTGCTTTCTACATACTTCCACATCATTATGCAACTGTTCCAGCTCACTACTCCAGTAGGGTTTATATTGTTTACGGGCTCCTCTTGGTACTGTTTCTCGCGCTGCCTGTAGTATGCATTTCCCAAACTCTTCAACTACTTTATTTATGTCTTTCTCAGTGTTCAGATTTCTAACCAGTATGCTGGTGCGATTTTTGTACATTGCCCAGTCTGCTTTCGTGTAGTTCCACCTTGAGAGGGTGCTGCTTTCACTTACAAGCTCATTTTCTACAGTTAGAAAGACTGGCCGATGGTCGCTGCCACCAAGTTGTTTCCCAACAATTCGTGTAATATTCCACTCCAGGTCTGGTGAATGAAAAGCCAGGTCAGGTGTAGTTGTAGAGTGCCATGATCTCGAGTAGAAAGTATGTGGGTCGGACGGCTTGTTAATCAAGATGAATCTATTCTCATCCTGCCAGTCTTTCAGTCTCTCTCCTCTCTGGTCCATGTGATCATAGCCCAAACTCTGTGAGTGGCTGTTGAAATCGCCACACACAATCATTTTTTCTGTTAATGGTAGTGTGTCTAGTGCCTGTGGGCGGTCACTTGGACAGTAGTAATTGTTCAGATGTAGGTCTGTATAACCTGTTTTAAGTTTAAGTGTCTGATACTCAGCCCCTTCCATATAGACTTCGATTTGGGAAGCAGTGATGCTATTTTTTACAAGGGTAAGTATCCCACCTTTTCGCCTGTCCTTTCGGTCAGATCGGTAACACTGGTAGCCTCTGATTTTGAAGGCTATATTTTCGTTGAGGTGAGTTTCTTGCAAGCAACATATGCTTACTTTTTCTTTGTCCAGGATGTTTTCTAATTAATTCTACTTTTTTGTTGCTGACTCCCTCCGCATTCCAGTGCATTATTTTAAGTCTTAGTTTAGTATGGCCAGCTGTTCTATTCTCATGTCCCCTGGCTCCACAGGACATCTGAGAAGGACCTCCAGTAGTTGGGGTTGGACCCTTTCGAGACATAGGGCCCGGCACTGCACCTGCCTGGGGGTCCAAAGCAGGGCGAGCACCATAACGTTTAGCAGCAGTCGACATATTCCATTTTGCGTAATTGCGTGGCATCCTGATTTCTGTGGTGCGCCTCCTGGCTGGTTGCCTCCGTCTTCAGCATCTTTCCTTTGCCAGAGCAGACTGTGGTCTCACTCGAGTTTAGATGTGTACACACGCAAACACGTGTCTGCACATGCATGTATGTGTATACACATCTAGAGCACACTGGTTATTTTCCGGCGCCAGATACTCTCCGTCGCCCATTCTCCTGTTAGTAGAAACAGTTCCGCCACGTGAAGGCCAGGAGAAGGCCAGGAGTTTTGCTGCATAGGTTATGTATTCACGAGCCATTGGGGTATTTAAGCAATGTTGGGCGCTCACCCCAACACTGCACCCCGACTACATACAGCAACATTTGGAACCAAGTCTTTGTTAAAACCTTGTAGTCTACGTTTAAAAGCGAGATTGGTCTGTAACTCTTTAAAAGTGTCTTGTCGGTGTTCTCCTTCGGATTAAGAGTGATGTAAGACGTGTTGAAACTGGATGGGAGTTCTTGTTTGTGGAAAGATTCAGAGAATACTGCTAGTAAAACGGGACCTAGAAGAGGAAAGAAAAACTGATAGAATTCAGCGGTAATACCGTCAGGGCCAGGCGATTTGCCCTTCTGCATTCCGTGAACCGCTTGTGTTATATCTGTTAGTGTTAATTCAGTATCTAGTGTTAGTTTCTGTTCCTCTGAAAGTTGTTTTGTGAATTTCATAAAGTTTTCTTGTGCGCCTGTGTGTTTTCCTCTGTGTAAAGGTTCTTGTAATAATCTTCAAAGGCAAAGGCTATTTATTGTGGTTCGACTTGTATATTTCCTTCCCTGTCATTTATCTGGCCTATCTGTCTGCTGCGATGTATGTTTTGTTCTATACAAGGGCTTTGTTTACTCGGTATCTCTCGTGTTATAGTTTGTAAGTTTGTTCGCAGTAAAGCCTCCTGAAATCGGTGATGTCTGTGGAGATCTAATTCTTCCTGTAATGCTATGATGTGTGGTGAATTTTTGTCTCCTTTTGTGTCCAGCGTGTGCCGCGTGGTTACACACCCGCTTCACACGCCAGTGATCCGGGGCTTGTTTCCGAATCCGGTCAGGGATATGCACTACTGACGAGCTCAAACGAGAGCGAAACTCGAGTATAGTGCTTACATATTGACGTGGATAGGCCTTAGGTTCATGCCAGAATACGATCAGCGTTGCCAGTAGTGGATTGTGATCAATATTTGAATTTTTGTCTGTCTGTAGTACGAGCTTAATTGCATTTTCCAATACTTTTTCTTGTTGTAGGTTTTGCTTGTATATTACTGCTGCTAGTGTTTGAGTTCTATCTCGTACAGTTTGTTTAAGAGTTTCCCAGATTTCTCGCGCATTACCCTTTAGTATATCGCTTGTGTATGTGAGGAACAGTTTTGTTATGCAATCTACATAGTCTTGATTTTGTAAAAGTGTACTATTAAATTTACAATGGGGAGATCTTCTAAAATGTGGTGTTGCTTGTACTGTGTTTATTGTTTCAACTACAGCCTTATGGTCTGTGAAGTTCAGTGTCTCCTGTAAATGCTTGACTTGTGTTATATGATGTGTTAAGGGCGCATAAATTCTATCTAATCGCACTGCTCTGTAATGTGCATTTTTTGTGTGTGTGTATCTGTTCCATGGGGGTGCGTCTGTCTGTATGCGCCTGTTAGCCCAGGAATATCTAAAATTGTTTGCAATGTATCTAACTGATGTTCCTCCTTCCCCTGTTGTGGTTCTAATTTGCATTCTTTCATCTCCATTTATAAGGTCATGCGCCGAAAGTACGCAATTAAAATCACCCCCTAAAATGATGTTGTGACCCCGATATGAGCGTGATAATAAATTGTCCAGTGTTTGGTAGAAGAGCGGCTCATTTCTGTAGTCAGGCGGTGCGTGTATGTTGACAATTGTGTATTTATGTATGTTATTTCCCACCTGTACTATGGCTATCCTACCCTGGCAGTCCATGTCCTTCTCTATAATCTGCCACCTGTCCGATGTCTGTATTATTGCTGTACCCAATCCGATATTTTGACTACTAAGACTAAAACTTGAGTGTCTTAGACTTAAGCATGTTGTGAAATATGATGCGTGTTCGTCGGTGTTAACGTTAGTTTCCTGTATGAGTGTAAAATCAGGTTTATATTTGTGTATGAGTGGTATAAGATGATTAATGTTGGATCTTATACCTCGAATGTTAATACTCATTATTTTAATTTCCGGTGCCATTTTTGTTGTAATATAAGAAACAGTTGAGCATAATCATGTTTCTTGTTTCAAACTGTCTGTATTCACGTTATCATTTCTGAAGATATTCAGTAGATTCCTTCGCCTGGCTTGAAATGTGTAAGTCAATAACGAGGCGTGGAGAAGAATCTGACAGATTTCTTTGTCGTGGTGGTGTGTTAATATTATCACTGTCTCTTCCGGTCATGGCGCTGGTCGTTATCTGTTCAGTATAATTACTTACACATTTCTTTTCATTTGACCTGTGCGCTTCAGACGGTGTAGGGTAGTCGTGGTTGTTGAGGGGCGGCAGCGTGGTAACAGGTGTTTGGCAGGCTGGAGGTGTCGAGCTCTCACCGTCAGACAGGCTTTTGGTTGAGCGGCCCCTTTTCCTACTGACCAGCTGGAAACCGTCTTCATCCTCCTTACTATGTTGATCTGTCTGGAAGTTCGAGGTGACTTTTTGTGCCAGTCTAGATCCCTTCTAGGTTTGTACTTTGGCCGGACATTTATTACTCCAGTGGGAGTCTTTCCCACAGACTGTACACGCCGTACGGAGCCTCGGAACTGTGATAAAGAGACGGTGTAACTTATCTACTACTCTGTCCAACTCCATGTCCACGTAATGTGGCAGAGGTTCTTTCGGGTTGCATAGAAGTAACCACTTGTCCGTGCTGTTTTTAAGTTTATGCACTTCCGCGTTTCATCTCCCGAAATATCCGCGACTATTTGCTTCACTGTCTCAATCTTTGCGGTTGTAGGCATCCAGTGAATCATAGCCTTGGTCTTTTCCTTCTCTATGTTTTCGATTACAATAGTTAATTTGGGATTCTGCAGTTCATGCTTCATCCCGTGAAGCCGTTCATAATGAGCCGCCTTTGCTTCCGGTGTCAGCGTAGCGTACCATCTTTTAGGGTCCTCAAAACGGTAGATGGATTTTATCCCTTCCCTACCGATCCCGCAAGGCTCCCTCAAGACGCTCGCCATCAGCGAGTAGTTGAACCGGAATACATGAGGTCCTGATATAGAAAACACAAGTATGTTTGCTTGGTGGAACTCTCCTCCCTCGAAACCTTCACTCGTGTTGACTTTGACACGTTTTACAATTTGGTTTTCCATCTTCGATAATCCGTGACAGAGGAAATCTTCGATACAGATGCACATATACAGATACATGTGGTGAAAACAATCGAAAACACTTCCACAAGATTGAAATCACTTTTATGTTTGAATAATCCGTGACAGAGGAAATTTTAATCCAGATCTACACGTGGTGAAAACTATCGAAATCACTTCCACAAAATCACTTCCACAAAATTAATATCACTGATATGTTTGAATAATCCGTGAAAGAGAAAATCTTTAATCCAAATCTACACGTGGTATGTGATCAGCGAACGGAAGTTTCCATTATCCTCTCTCTCTCTCTCTCTCTCTCTCTCTCTCTCTCTCTCTCTCTCTCTCTCTCTCTCTCTCTCTCTCTCTCTCTCTCTCTCTCTCTCTCTCTCTCTCTCTCTCTCTCTCTCTCTCTCTCTCTCTCTTTGTTTATACCAGATACGACTGTCCATCGGACAGGATATAACATGGATGTTAACAACTGCGACCTGGGTGAACCAGCATTAGGAAACGAAGTTCTTCAAGACAATGATGCAAACCGAGCACAAATAAAAGTTTATTCTACCTTCTTGGGGTGGAACTGAATTGTTTTTTTTTCTTCAGATGTTTATTTCATAAAAACCAATGTATATTTACAAGGTGTAATGCGTGTTTCTTTTGTTTGTGTATATTACAGAGCGTTTTCATTTGTTTGTGTTAAATGTCACATGCGTTAATAAAACAAATAAATACATATACAGTTATGATAATGTGACGTTTATGGCATAGTGCATGTAAACACACATTCCTTGCATTGCTTGATTTCCATCTCCACACGCGGAATGCATGTTACACCTCTCAATATCTCTCTCTCTGTCTCTCTCTCTGTCTCTCTCTGTCTCTCTTTCTCTCTCTCTCTCTCTCACACACACACACAGCACACACACACACACACACACACACACACACACACACACACACACACACTCACACACATACACACATTTTATCTTGATCTATCCCATGCTTTCTGAAGACAGTAGTACACTGAATGCCGTGAGATTGGGCAATAAACTTTAAATTATCATTCCAATTAAAATGAGGCTTCTTTGTAATTTCTGGGTCACTTAGCTACCGAGGTGAAGATTCACATTGTTGGTGTTGTTGGCCTGATGTCAAATTACAGGGCGATGATCTAGTGGCCGTAGGGCTGTAAAAATAAAGAAACCAGAAAGAAACGTTGCGAAGAGAAATCAGAGTAGCAATGTCCGGGTGTCCATTGGGGGATAGTCGTTAACATCGTGCACGGAGCTTGCAGTGTTGAAACATTATATATATTGCTTTAACAAGTACATTTTATTCATTTTTTAGCAGTAACAGTATTTCAAACTTTAGGATGTCAAATTATTGTGTTCACTGTGAATAGTTGGTGTCATTATATTGAACATTTAACAATTAATACATGACAACAGCCCAACTTCTAGGCAATTACAATCGGAGGTGTTGCATCTTTGTCTACAAGATGGGAAAGAGTATGCATACCGCCTGCCGTATTCTGAAGAATTTTTTTTAAAAATCTTTTATTGAGTGTTAAAATCGTTGCAAAGTGTATTGTTCGTGTTTTTACAGAGCGTTGCATGTGGACGTGTAGGTGACATATGTGCAAATTTACAAAACATTTTATGCATTGGAAAATTTCTTCATTGAAATTGTTGTAAGGAAACATTTTAAACAACAGCGAGATGATAGTACACCGCTATTATTTCCCCTGCCACATCCCTCACATGTCAGCTCCTAACCCACCAATTACCCTCACCACCACTCGGTAATGATGAACATGGCAGTATAACTTGATAGAACCAACCATTGAGGGCGGCAGCAGAATCGACAACAGCAGTATCAAAATGGTGGGAAAGGGGGATGTGGCAGTATAATAGCTTACAATGCAGAAAAGGTAGTGATTGCATTTATAATGTTTGTGTTGTTACATGCGTTCTGTGTGTTCAGTATTTGTGTACAGTGTATTTACAGAGCGTTGCATGTGGGCGTGTAGGTGACATATGTGTAATACTTCAACAGTCTAGTCATTGACATATTTACATATGAAAAAGGGGGGGGGGGGGTACCCAAAGTTTTGTTTCCCTATGTTTGTTTCCCCTGTCACCATACTCACCAATTGGCTCCAAACCCGCCAGTACCTCACCACCACTTTGGTAATGATGATAATGGCAGTAAAAATTGTTAGAACCAACCAGTGAGGGCGGCAGCAGCATCCACATCAATAGTAACAAGCGGTGAGATGAGTGATTATGATAATGATAAACAGTGATCATATGATTAAAAAATAATAGCAATCGATCCATAATAATAAAATAGTAACACAGAGTTACATACTTAATCTCAGTAAGAAAGCATGGTAATAGTAGTACAAACACATTTGTGTTGTTAATGTTTTTACATGCGTCCTGTGTGTTCAGAATTTGTGTGCGTGTATTGACAGCGCGTTGCATGTGGGCGTGTATGTGACATGTGCATATTTTATTCATTGGACATATTTACATGTGAAAAGGGGGGGGGGGGGGGGGGTAACAAAGAGAAAGAAAAACTTTCAAATTTTGTTTCCCTTGCCACACTCTCACCTATTTGACCCACCACACCAATGCCCTCATCAGCACTCTCTGGTAATGATGGTAAAGGCAGGATAACTATTTGAACCGAACTGGTGAGGGTATCAGCAAAGGCAACAACAACCATGAGCGAGGGGGGGGGGGGCACATGGGAAATGGGGTTTTATATTAATAATGATGACAATAATAATGACAAGAAGAACATACTATGGGTAGTAACAGCAATCATAATAACAGCAATGATAATAATAGTTATGAAAATGATTAAATTTTTTTTAACATGTGATTCCATTTGCTAAGATGATTTTCTTAGGAATGGTGTTAACATAGCATAGCAGGTACATACAAATGCAAAATGCAGTTTTTAATAATAGTTGGAGTTGATTTACTTGGTTGTTTCGGGATTTGAAATTTAAATATTGGCACAAACTTCTGAAGAATTTTTTTTTCCACAGTTCAGTTACTTTAAGTTATCACTAAGCCATAAGGTAGATTTGTCATTCATGCCTAGAATATCACCGAGTTGGTTACACACGCTCTACAATATGGTTGACCATATTAACCTGGCGAAAATCCTTGAAAGTTAGTAAACAAGCGAGAACCGCAATTCAAATCCAGTGTTACAGAAGAATTAATTGCAAAAAATACATATTTTAAGTGCCATGGACAGCACAATTAGACATGGAAGTGTAATGGGAAAAAAGGTCAAGAAACTAGAAAACGTGTGCACGAGAGAAAAGAATGGTGGGAACAGATGATGTAGTTGTGTGTGATGAGGAAAGATTTACAAACAAGCAATAGACAGTAAGAATTCTGACGAGACGTGAACGGGCAAGTCATTTGGCAAGTAGTCATTGACACTACTGTACTGATATTTATTATAATTCGTTCTTGATATACTCTTCACTAGTATCATATTTGTGCTTGTTAATATATGACTTTTTGACATTCGCTTCTGTATCAAAACGGGGGGCCCCATGTAGATGTGCATCAAGTAGATATCCGGTGTCATTGACAAACACTTTTCAAATCCTCATATGTGGGTTTTCGATAGCTACGAACGTGTTGGGCGTTTTTATAAGGTGAAGACTATTGGAAACAAACCACAGCCAACCATTCTCATCCAGTGCGAACGTGTCTGGCCACTGTATGTTCTTTTCGTCCTGAATTAACTTCACTTGAGTGGCCAAGGTCACTTGATCAATCGACAGTTTCTGTTCCTCCATGTCGCTTTCCATGTCCCAATAGTAGACTGCATTTAGACTCACCGCCCCGTAGTACAGACGTTTGGTCCCGTGAATCATGCCATCGGTCTGCGACACCTTCTTCCCTACATTTCTAACTTTGCCCTCCGGCGTGGTATAGTACCTTAAGCTGATGTCGGCACTTGGAACAGATCGTAACCTCCGAGTACGCTGTAGTAAACATACTCAAAGTCCGAGGACATGGCTATTCCGTCTATAGACACTGGCATATTATACAACTTATTGCCTATCTCCATGACAGAATCGTTGATATTTTTAACTTTCATAGTTGAGTGTTCCATGCCGTAAACTCTCCCAGTCTGAAAATCAAAGCCAATCAATTGGCCATCATTAGCATCAGTAATGTAGGCGTACCGTACTTCCCCGTCAACGTAATCAAGAACTAGATCGTTCAAGAAGTTTCTAGTTTTACTGACCACGCAGTCAGGAAGCTCAAACAGCTGCACTTGTTTGTCAGTGTTTGTTGTTTGTCCACCAAGAATGATGATGACCATTCATTTCATCCAGTGGGGTTGAAAGTATGGAGACGTGAGTCCTAAGATGGCTGATAAGGCCTATTTTGGCTCGAAATGTTCTTTGACAATGTGGACAAAGAATGCTAGACGTTTCTGGAGGAGAATTTTCTGCAGTGGTTTTTCTGTTCTGTCTTTTCTTCACAGCTCTTGCAGTCCTGGTAGCCTCACAAGTGACTGCACCCTTGCGTAATGATGTACGTCACGAATTTCGGTCTCTGGCTGCAGTCTCAAAGGTGTCATGATTAATTCCAAAAGCATTCAGTGAGATTTTCAGAGTGTCTTTAAAGCGTTTCCTCTGGCCGCCTTGGGAGCGTTTACCACAATGCAACTCGCCGTAAAAAATTCGTTTAGGGAGCCTGTGATCTGGCATGCGAGTCAAGTGACCAGCCCAGCGAATCTGATTCTTCATTAGCAGAGTCCTTCAACCTCGACAAGTTTGGCTAGAGTCACCGGCATTCCGGAAGTCCAAAACCACTGAGGAATCGACACGTAGACGCTTTGTACGTCTGAAAACACAACAGACGTCGCTGCGGGTGTATTGCTGACATAGCAGTACATTGGCTATGATGAAGGCGAAAGATTTATACGTTGTGAAGAGGAACCAGAGTAAACCTAACCCCTGTTTAGCAGACGTGGCCTAGCAGATAAAGAAATAAATAATTTACTAAACAATATTTATTATACAACAATTTGGAGCCTAAATTTTCAAATAATGTTCAAAAATGTATATAGCTTTATGAAGGTAACATTCAATTTGTACTTTCCAGAATATGAATAAAATTGTTACAGGAATCGATATACTCTTCTCTTGCAAAATAGCTGTCAGTACAAATATAATGAAATCTATAATTGTTCCCCTTGATTGCTAAAGCCGTAATATGTTCACCCTACATGCAATTATTTCCCTTGTCTTCCTCTTCTTCAGCGTTCCGAGCCATTGAGGTTCTTTGCTGCAGATACAATCCGTCTCCATTCGTCTCTCTGGTTGACCTTCTCTTGCCAGTCGTTGATTCCAAGTGATAGGTCTGTATAATATATTATCTCTCCACCGTCTTCTTGGTCTACCTCGGGGTCTACGGTCATTTATTTCCTGAGTATAAGCGAGTTTTGTTTCCCTATTAATTATTATCTTCCATTCTTTCTATATGCCCCATCCATTGTAGTCTATTAGCCTTCATTACCAGTGATTAGCGGGACTTAAAACAGATCATAAATGTCTTTGTTACTTCTTCTTTTCCACTCTCCACTAATGGGTCCAAAGATGCGTCTTAAAACTTTGTTTTCAAAGGTTTGTAACAAGGCTTCATCTTCTTTCGTTGTACTCCAGATTTCAGAGCCATACAGCACAACTGGTCTGATCAGTGTTTTGTATATTGTGATTTTCGTGTTACGAGATAGCACATTTGATGTTAGTAGATGTTGTGGTGCATAATATATCTTATTTCCAGAATTGATTCTAGTTTGTATTTCTTCCCTTATTATGTTGGAGCAGTTGAAGATTGTACCCAGGTATTTGTATGTTTCCGTTCTTTTAATGGTCATATTATCTATTTGTATGTGGCCAGAGTTTTTAGCCATTCCTTCTCTTGAAATTACCATATATTCTATCTTATCTTGGTTGATAACCAGCCCCATCTGTTGGGCTTTTTCCTTTAAGTGAGTCAATATTTCTAATGTCTTTTGTTCATTTTCCACTATATTATCTATATCATCTGCATAACCAAGCAGCTTGGATGTTCCTCCAATATCACATTCCTCCTTTACCTTCCTTTACAACTTTCACTAGAGCCAGATTGAAGAGTAATTATTTCCCTTGTATTAAATAAAATAAAATTAGTTACATATCCTTTACAGGGCGTTGCAGTCAACACCAGCATGTTTTGCTGTTGTGGTCTCTTGGCAAGTTTTCGTTCAATAGTTTCCCATTGCTTTCTGAAAGATCGGCATTCATACCATTTCGTAAAAACCAACGCAAAAAGATTTGCTGCCAAATCGCCTGCAACTGTGTTTCGAACGCGGGTATGCGGGATTATGAATTGCGTCCGTAACTCCTTCGACTCGAAGCGAGAGAAACAAAATTATGCGTGTGTTAAACAACACGCGAAGGCAATGTCTCTGTCAACCACATGGCCGCTTTCGATAATGTGCCTACCAATTGAAGTAAATGGGGGGAATCGTTGAGGCCACTAAGACAATTACATAAATAAACACACACAGTATTTTTGGGCGCTCATAGAAGGAGAAGAAAGAAGTAGAGATTAGAAGACGCACTTTTTTTTTTTTTTGCATATCCTTTACAGGAGATCGCTGTCAACACCAGCATCTTTCAGCTGTATGTTGATTTCTTGGCAAGATTACGCTCAGTAGTTTGCCATTGCTTTCTGAGCGGCCGGCTCACATACCCCGTAAGTTACCGATGCGATTCGAACCACTGATGATTCAAACTGTCATCACGTTACCGACGAGAGTATACGAAAAAGTCATACCATCTAAGCCACGAAGCCGGCCAGAAGACGCACTAGACAACATAAAATTTGAAAGCTATAATAGTTACCGAACGACCAATTGAAGACGCGGGGAGCTTCCGGTGTGTCGGCCCCATTATGCTCGCATCGCCTGTGTGTCGCATCTTGTCGATCCATTGAGGTATGTGTTCTGACACTCTTTTGTTCAGCTGTGTCTCTGTGCTATCGATGTAGAAAGCCTGGCATCTACATGTGAATTGGTAAATACAATTGTTTTTGGCGTGCACGGCACAATTCAAAGATCGCTTGCATACGGATTAAAATTCTGCATAAAGCCTAAACACATCAACCGTGTTGTGTCGCAAGCACAGTTTGAAATGGTGTTTGATCAAGTCTCCAAGTTATCACCTACTTCTGCTGAGTTGGTCGGGTGGCTGAAGACCAAACTGGTAGATTTAGAACACCAGTATCGCACAACACCCTCCAAACAGACATGTCCGCTGACCAACGAACACCTTACTGCGTTAAAAGCGTTAAAAGCTAACAAAACCCCCGTAATACTGAAACCTGACAAAGGGAGTGGTGCAGTACTGATGGACATGTCAAACTACCAGAGAAAAATGGAAGAAATTTTATCAGATGAATCTAAATTCAGGGTAGATCAAAAAGTAAACAAGTCGGAGGACCTGGATGCAATAATGAGGAAAGAGACCCAATTACTTGTGAATGCGGGACTCATCAGTGAGGCCACTGCAAAAACATTCACACCACCTGGCTCCCAAACTCCTCATATGTACGGTCTACCCAAACTTCAAAAGCCCGGCACCCCGCTAAGACATATCCTGTCCATGGTTAACTCTGCACAACACCGAATGGTGAGATGGCTAGCCGAAATTTTAAAGCCAGTACGACAGTCCTTCGATCCAAAAATACTGGTGAAATTATTGGATACTATGGACATAAATAATAAACACATGGCATTCATGGATACAGCCTCCCTATTCACCAACGTTCCATTAGAGGAGACAGTGAGAATAATAAGGGAACGCATTAAAGATAAACAACTAAAATTAGGCATATCTACACCTATACTGGAGAGGCTACTACTACTATGTACCGCCAACATACAATTCAATTTTCTAACAAAGTCATACCGCCAAATTGACGGAGTGGCCACGGGGAGTCCTCTTGGTCCTATTCTAGTGGACATCTTCATGGCACATTTAGAAGAAAAGAGATCCTCAGACATTAACAACTTGGTCTTCTACCGTCGTTATGTGGACGATATACTAATTATCATCACAAACGAGCTACAAGCAACATCGTTCCAGGCCATAATGAACATGACGCATAAAAACATCTCTCTATCTATGGAACACGAACACAACGAAGCGCTGCCGTTCCTACATATTCTAATGAGACGTAGAGCAGACTGCACAATTCAAAGATCGGTGTACCGCAAAGGAACATGGACTGACCAAAACCTAAATTTTCAGAGCTTCACACCTGTCCTGAACAAACGGGGCTTAGTACGGACCGTATTTGACCGTGCTAGAAAGATATGCACTCAGGACACACTGACAGAGGAATCTGAAACTCTGAAGAATGTCTTAAACCTGAATGGGTACTCCACAGGATTTATAAAGCGGCACTGCCAACAGCCAAAACAAAAACCAGACATAACTACAGTCCCTAAACTCAAGGTATTCATCCAGCTAACCTTTCGAGGGGATGACGTAATGCAACGTCTACAAGGCCGGCTTACTACAGCAGTAGGCCGAATATTCTGTGCTGCAACTCAGGTCATTAGGTATAGAACCACACCGATTCTCACTCCAGCAGTAAAAGAGCCTATTCCTCTGTGCACCAAAAACAATTGTATTTACCAATTCACATGTAGATGCCAGGCCTTCTACATCGGTGGAACAGAAAGACAGCTGAACAAAAGAGTGTCAGAACACATATCTCAATGGGTCAACAAGATACGACACACAGGCGATGCCAGCCTAGTGGGGCCAACACACCGGAAGTCCCCCGTGTCTGAAATTGGTAGGCACATTATCGAAAGCGGCCATGTGGTTGACAGAGACATTGCATTTCGCGTGTTGTTTAACACACAAAATACTCGCTTTTTAAAGTTTGCAGAAGCAATAATGAACAATCAACGCAAGCCAGATTTGTGCAAACAGAAAGACATGTTAGTCAGCTTAAAATTACCGTGGTAGACAATTGACATTACTGTACGAACATGGGTATATCAGCTTGAAGGATTTATCTAGTTAATTTACTTTACGTTGTGTGATTTCTGCAGTATGTACCTGACGAGATGCAGCGAAATATGCCAGGTGTCAACAACTCATGTGTCAGGCATCATCGGATTACTTCTCCCACACCACACAAGAAACTTGCAAGTCGTGTGAGAGGAAATGAATGATACATTTTATTGCCGTTGGCTCTTTACATGTACATAACAGTCGCTATCAAACCACACACAAAGCCACAGAATTGCCTATCACTAGTTTCCTAAACCCTATTGCTAATCTCTATCTACTTGGCTACACAAAACTCCTATCAACACTAAACGATGTGCTCGCTACAAAGTCAGTCCCCAGTCTGACGTTCTTCCTCGCGTCGCTACACAGCACGCGGAAGGACCTTGATGCGTCCTTCGGCTTTTTGCGTGCCGTTACAATTAACACGCTTATATTAGCTGTCTCCTGTTGAGTGGCAATCGTGGCTATCACGTAGGCGTGATTCTGTCGTGACCAGAGTGCTAACTATCTGGTCGACGTCTCCGTGTCTCATGAGAGAACTAGTTAATAGTCCCCCATTCTATCACCTACCCTGCCCTTATATCGGGGCACTGTATTACCTCTAATCTACTTGAGGTTGACCACTCTTCCCGGTGTTCTTCTATCTTGAGGCAGACCTCCGGCCTCTATGTTTCAGTCTTTGACACACACCCTCCCCTCCTGTGTTGCGTCATCAACTTTGACTCCTTGGTTGTGACGCAAGAGGTTTCTAAAAAAATTAGTGTATCTAATTTTTGTCAAAGACTGTAGATAACCTGGCTTTGGGTAACTCAATAGACTTCTACTGACTATTGTCACAATGTAGTATCACTTTACTTGGCTACTGGCAATCGCCACAAACTTGTCTGGTTGGCGTGAGCCCTTTTCTCAATCGCAATATTATATTTATTAGAGGTATGTCTGAACCGGACCGTTGTCTTCTAAGACCTGCCCTCAAATAGTAAATTAACTCACTACCCATACAAAGTTGACTTTCTTAGGGTCAACACATGAATTGCTTCATGTCCCCCATATAATATTAAACAACCATTACACAAGCTGTGTGCGACAGGCTTTACCTATCTCGCTTCCGCGTGTAAAGTTATCTTTCACTGTTAAGTTAGTGTTTCGTTGTCTATTATGTCCCCTGACCCGGAGTTATCTCCCTTTGATCTACAAAAAATGTATGCAATTTATATGTTTGTTTTCCTGGATGTTTGCGTGTTTGGATCTAACTAATAGTATAATCTAACTTCTAACATGTGTATCTATCTATCATGTGTATGTAAGTTAGTTTTCAAGTGCCATAATTCGGTTAAATGTGGCCACAAACAAGTGTATAACACTAATTCGTGACTACGTTTCCGTCTTATGAGACTTAAAATACTTTCTCTAAGATCTAAACTAAACTACACACAACACATTCAACACAGCACATTTTCAACATTGAAAGCAAACATTTGACGCAGACACAAAATAAAAAGTCGCGTTGAGCGGCAGAAAAAAATCCGCTGACCGATCTCAATCTCTCTTATATAATTTACATTCGCTCTCACTTTCACACTTCTGTCACACATCTTTTACCCTCCCAATTATTTAAAAACCTTGGAGTGACACTGTACAAGTTTGGCTCAGTTTGAGAAAGTTGAGCTCAATGACTGTGCGTAAATCGCTGCACGAGTCATGTATTTACAACATATTTACATGTAAGAGAAAGGGTTGATGGTTTGTACCCTTGGTCTTATTAACCACTATATTCTACTAAAATAATACTCTAAATACTGACATACTAATACTAGTTCTATAAATATGTATTTAATGTGTTAACTATTTTAATCTATTTTGCCACATTAATCCTAAGATACGCTTACATTAATCCTAATATTTATCTAATTTAAGGGATGTAATCTAATTATTTAAAATGGAATTGATGTGAGATGAGTTATGTACCTTTCTGAAATGGGTAATGTGAAATAAATTATGTACCTTTCTAAAATGGGTAATGTGAAATATAATTAATTTATAAATGATGTTTTTAAACTGAAAAAATATATGATTGATATTCTTAATCTAAATGGTGTAAATGATATATGATATAATTTTATAATCTTTTTATCCTATTACGGTGTAAACTAATCATAATACTAACTGATAATGTTTGTTAAATGGACTGGTTCACTAAGATGGAATGAACTCAAATGAAATGAAATAACGTGGAATCTAAACTACTATCTATTCTACTTTTAAGGTAAGTAAGTGGGTAAGATAATGATTTATGTAAACTACTAAAAAAAATGAAAACTATTATATTGTCTAAATCTAAATGTAATTTAAAGTGATCTAATCTACCTATAATTTATCACTATATTAAAACGTTATAATACATATCACAATAAGTATTTATATACATGGTATTTAGATACCTCAGGTTAGTTGTTGCCTAATGTTCAGAAATTGCTTTCATTGGCATACTATATAATCACACTTGTCCTGGGTATAATAAATACATTACACAGTCATACTTGTGTCCTATGGGTATTGCACCTGTAGAGTTCGCCTGTGTTGTAGACCAGTATTTTCGTGTCTGTATTTATGTACTGTTCTGACACTGTTTTTCTCTGCTTAACACAAATGATTCACCGGAACACGTATGGAGCTTAGTAAGTAATGAGCTGTCCCAGTTCACACGGTGATATATTTGTTTTCGGAGCACAGTTCTTCTTTTGATGTCTACGGACACATGATAGATTCACTGTTCTTAGTACATAGTTTAGCACATAATGTCTATGTATTCATAACTTATTTCACATAGAATATTCTAATGTACTAATTTAACATCTATTACTCTACACTCTTATCTGGAATCTCTGGTATTTCTACCTCAGATGGTCGACTAAGGGTATCAGCCAGAATGTTGTCCTTACCCTTAATATGTTCTATACTAAAAGTATAGTTTTGTAGTATTAGCGACCACCTGTATATACGGTCATTCCGATGCACACCATTTTGTATGACCGTGATTGGGGAGTTGTCAGTCTGGACAATGAAGTGAACACCCGCTAGAAATCGATGGAGCTTCCTCACCGCATAGATGACGCTTAGGGCTTCCAACTCTGATATGGAATATCTGGACTCAGCAGGTGTGATCTTACGGCTCACGTAGCAAATCGGATGGAAGATGCCATCATAAAATTGGCCTAGCACTGCAGCGATGGAGATTCTGCTGGCATCTGTCCTAAGATAATAAACGAGCCTAGGATTAGGCAAGCGGAGGATTGGTACATTACTAAACAGGATTTTCAATTTTGACAATGCAGAAATTAATAATGCATCTTTGACATCTAATTTTACAGATGCTTTTAAAACATTGGAAAATACACTTGTAATTTCCGCTAAATTTGGTATGAATTTGCTATAGTAATTTACTAACCCCAAAAGGCTTCTGACCTGCTTCTTTGTGGTAGGCATGGTCAGGTTCATAATTTTGGTAATAATTCTATTGTCAGTCTTAAGTTGACCTTGTGAAATGACATGACCCAAAAAATCAATTTCTTTTAGGCCCAATTCAACTTTGCTCGGTTTGACAGTGAGACCGAAGAGTCGCAACCTATCGAAGACATGTCTTAGTTTCAGTAAGTGTGTTGTCCAGTCATCAGTATGGACACATATATCATCTATATAAGTCACTGTATTCGTCACTCCATGCAGTAGATCTCTAGTTAAGCGTACGAAAGTGGCAGGAGCGTTTCGAAGTCCGAAAGGAAGAAAACGCCACTCGTAAAGTCCTAAAGGTGTTGAAAAAGCAGTAAGATGAATGGATTGAGTCTGCATAGGGACCTGCCAATATCCCTTAGTAAGATCTAATTTAGAAAAGATTTTGGAGGTGGACATGTCTAGGATAAGATCTTCGCAGGAAGGAATTGGTTCTGCGTCGATCTTAGTGACGTTGTTGAGCTTTCGATAGTCCACACACAGACGAATTGTGGAGTCTTTTTTCTTAACTAGGACGATTGGAAAGGAGTACTCAGATGTAGATTTCTGGATGATCCCACTAGCTTCTAAATTAAGAATTTCCTTATTTAGATTTTCTCTATAGCTGAGTGGGATAGAGTACGGCCTGCATTTGATAGGCTTAGAGTCCAAAGAAGAATGGAGTGCTCGATTCTGTCTGTCCTACCTGGAATGTCAGAAAATATGTCTTTATACTCTGTCACTAGTTCTATTAATTGTCGTCGTTTACTGTATGTTAGTCCCTGTTCTATCTGTATGCTATCTAATGTCGCAGTCTTGTCTACAATGGGAACAGGTAGTTCCATACCGTCATCGTCTACCTGATTCAGTACGGTGGTGGTGCTAAGTGCGTATTCTGTATTCTCGCTAAATGTGTGCATCTCGTCGGATTTGCCAGTCTCGCTAACTAGTGTAGTTGCGTTGTGTACGTCTGTCGTCTGATCACTAGGTGTGGGTGCACTGTGTTCGTCTGTCTCTACTCCTGTCTCTTGTCGTGAAAAGTAAGGTTTCAACATGTTGACATGGAATATCTTTAAGTGTCCGTTTATTGATATTTCATAGTCAACATCTGAAATTTTACGTACCACCTTGAATGGCCCTTGCCATGAGGTCAATAATAAATTTCGTTTGTCTGGAAGTAACAAAAGTATGTCTTGATCTGGTTCAAGATCAATTGTTCTCGCACCTTTGTTTGCGTATTGGCGGTAGATTTGACCCTTCCTCTCCAAAGCTGCCTTAGCTATAATACACGATTTCATGATTTTATCTCGTGTTTCTGTCACCATTTCATAAGGTGTTTTTGGGGTTGGAATTTCAATAGAATTAGTTATTACCTGATGGTAAATGGTTAGGGGTCCACGTGGGTTAGCCCCGTATACTAATTCAAACGGTGAGAAACCCGTGCTTGAATGGGGAATCTCCCGATAGGCGAACAGCACTGTTGGTAACAGTGTATCCCAATCAGCTGGGTTTTCTGCTGTTACCTTAGCCAGCATATGCTTAAGATCTCCGTTAATTTTCTCTACTATTCCATTGCTGGCTGGATGGTACGCTGTTGTAAAATGCTGTTTAATCCCTAACATTTTTGTAAGGGCTTGCGTTGCAGCCGATATGAATTGTGTTCCACGATCGGATAAGATGGTACGTGGAAAACCGAATCGTGAGAACAGGTGTAGAAATACATTGGCAACGTCTTTGGAGGTGATGTATTTCAAAGCTACTGCCTCAACCCACCTTGAACATA
The DNA here is from genome assembly GCA_014155875.1 of Cepaea nemoralis. Lineage (NCBI taxonomy): Eukaryota > Metazoa > Mollusca > Gastropoda > Stylommatophora > Helicidae > Cepaea > Cepaea nemoralis. The sequence continues at coordinate 101,631 of JACEFZ010025946.1, forward strand.
GGTCGACCATCGTTAATATGAAGCGATTTCCTTTGCTGGACACCTGATTCAGGGGTCCAACAATATCTACCGCCACACTCTCAAATGGCCTAGAAGCCAGTGTAGAAGGTTGTACTTCAGCTGTAGGATGTTTACCCTTACGTACTAATTGTTGACAGACATTACAAGAACGACAAAATAATTTTATATCATTGCAAAAACCTGGCCAATAAAAATGAGCCTGAATTCTGGCCCTGGTTTTGTCGTATGCAAGGTGACCAGCAAACGGTGACTCATGTGCAATCTTTAGCACAGTTAGGCGGTGTTGTACAGGTAACACCGTTTGCTGAATCTCATGGTTACCAGTTGTATAATACCTAGTAAGAATGCCATTATTAAGTCTAAAGAACCATGATGCGTTTTTGGTCACTTTGGCTCTTTCTTTCAATAATTTTAAATATGGAGACACACTAGGATCAGCTTTCTGCTGTTCTATGAATTTTTGTCTGTTGGTATCATCTGTGCTAGTTGGAGAAAGCAACAGTAGTCTCTCATCTTGTAGTGTGTCTTGATGTTTTATAGTGTCTGCTCTGGTTGTTGCATTAGCTGCATTTAATTCTTCCCATGCAGCTATTTCATCGCTAGTACATTGTTTCAATTGGGGTAAGCAACCCAAAATTAAATCAGTACAAGGGTTGTCAAGTATTGCACAAGTAAAGGTACCAGAAAGGAAAGGAGTGTTAATACGGGCTTTGGCCAAAGGGTAAATTTCAATGTTACCCGAAAAGGTTCGGCATTTGACAGAGTCACCTGTATAATCACCTGGACTCACCAGTTCCTTTCTAAGACCAATAAGGGTGCTGCCGCTGCCCAGCAAACATTGGCATGGTCTATCGTTGACCATTGCATTGTGGAACATCAAATTGCCTCTGGAGGCTAATGCTGCATTTACATTCTCAGTTGAGAATGGTATTGTATGTCCACATTCTAATTTTCCGTCTGCATGAAATTGGTGACATCGTTCACAACTGTCGAAGCTTAACATATCGTTTACACAACACACATCTTCAGATTGCCTAATAGGTAAGTCATTTTCAACATCACACTCAGTCTCACTACCACTATCAGAAGATGTATCAATCAAAATAGCATTGTTGGCTTTCATACGTTGGCGGCCAAGGCACTTATTTGAATAATGGCCGTAGCTGGAACAAAAGAAGCATTTGATTGCACGCCTGTATGCAGATCTTTTGTTTTGTTGCTTCTTAATAACATTTTCAAGATGTGCCGGATAATTTGGCGATTTGTCACACATAGAATAAGTGTCATGCAAAAGTTGACAGTAGATACATTTTGACACTTTCCTATCTTTCTTGTCGATTTTCTGAAAGGGTTTTCTATTACTCTGATAGTTTTTAGGTTGGTCTTTCACAAAAGAAACTACTTCAGAGTCATTTGAAGTCTTAAAAATATCTCTATTTGATGAAAAATATGCAGAGCCTTTCTTTTCAAACTGTTCTATGTTCTCAATGTCTGACTGCTGCAGGAATTTAGCAAAAGGAGATGGTATAGTGGATATAACTTTATCCATGGCTATTAAATTTTTAAGTCTGTCAAAGTCTTTTCCTATGTTAGCTGCTTTAAGCCACCTATCTAGTACACTTTGAACATTTGAGACGTAATCAATGAAAGTCTCACTAGGTTTAGGTTTTAAATTTGAGAACTGAACCTGATACCCAGGGGCATCAAGTAAAAAGTGTTGCATTATCCTATCATGGATGTACTGATAGTTAGATCTAAGGATCAGTTGGTATTGATTCTATCACTTTAAGGGGCTCACCACTCAGGTTCTTCATATAAATCATAGCCCACATCTCTATTGGAACTTGGTGGTATTTAAATTGATACTCGACATTTTCTGTCCAGGTTGATATGGAATCTTCTTTACAATATGGTTTGATAATATTTTTGTATTTGTTGAACTTATTTTCTTCTTGTTGACTTTTTAGTTTAGTAGCAGAGATCTCTGCGTGTGAGTCTACATCCATACCTTTCATCTTTAACTGTGTCTCTGATTCAACTTGTATTTGTTTTTCTTTGACTCTTGCCATTTCATCTATCTCTTTTTGCTTTAGATCTAATTCCCTTTGTTTAATTTCCTTATCTTGTTCTAATTGTTTTAGCTTAATTTCCTTATCATGTTCTAACTGTTGTTGCTTAATCTCCAATTCTTTTTGTTTTGTTATCTCAGCTAGTTGTGCCATCTCTTTTTGATGCTGTCTCTCTTGCTCTCTATCTCGTGCGCGTTCATCTCTCTCAGCATCTTTTGCTTCCTTGAATTTTTGGTCAGCATATTGCTCTAGTTCTTTTCCTGTATATTGCAATTCTTTGCCTGCTTTTACGAAATCAGCCAAAGTAGCCATGTTGTTTGGTAATTGGCTAGCGTTGACAGGCAATGACTCTTTAATTCACTTATTTATCTTTGATATGTTATGTTTCTTATTATCTGAGCACTATAAATTGTACTCTTGTTTATAACCTGGAAAATTTTATCCTGAAAAAACAGAGTACAAAATATGCTAATGCATAACAAGCTGAAAAAGAGATGCACTATTAATCACATTGCATGCCAAATATATTGAGTATACTCAACTTAATGTTCCCGAGAATCAGGAACACCACTCCGGTAATACAGGTCACCTCGTTTGGCACTTCGGTATACACACGAGTTTTCTAATCAGCTGTTGTTCACCCTGGTTCACAGAGCAGCAACAATTAACAAATAGTAAACGACATATTATATTCGACAATTTGGTACAATCACAATGACATGCCCACGAACAAACAGAATATAGTTTACTTAATATTTAATGTCAATGTCCTGTCTTCGTTCTAACGTTTTATGCCTTTAGTTACTAACCTAGTTTAATCTATGGAAGTGTTGTGCAGACCAAGTCTAATTTGCATGGCCAAAAGTAGTGCCATCGTGACGGTAAACAAAAGAAAAAGTACGAAAAAAAATTCAATAACTGCTTTCAAATAAATAAAAATATAATAATAATGTTTAAATAAATAAATATATTCAATTACTAACTTAAATAAACAAATAATAGTTAATATAAAGCACAGATTCAGGCGGGCAGCAGCTTGACGATTTGTAAACAATCAGATGCTGAATGCGAATGGCGTAGAACAACTGCTTGTCAATCGTCTTACGTCAGAGGCGAAGCGCTATTTTTAGCTTGCAGAAATCGATAATGTCGGCTGCCTGTGTATCGCTCCGCCATGAATCATATTTGGTAATTATTCATAAATAAATAAGCCAATACATAAATAAATGGAAGAAAATAATAATATCAATACTTACAACTTTGAAGAATACATAATTATAAGTACACGATAGTTTAATAAACACAAATAAACATTGTTTTGTCACGATAGGCACAGCTCGCTCGCAACTTGTTCTAGTCTGCACACGTCATCAGTCACTGACACAAATTAACCCTTGTAATTCACTACTCGTAACCTTAGTCTAGAGCCGTGGGTGAGTGTATTAGCTTGAACTTTCGTCCAAGCCACACTTCTGACACCACATTAATCCTTGCCTGTCAACAACCCATGTGTCAGGCATCATCGGATTACTTCTCCCACACCACACAAGAAACTTGCAAGTCATGTGAGAGGAAATGAATGATACATTTTATTGCCGTTGGCTCTTTACATGTACATAACAGTCGCTATCAAACCACACACAACGCCACAGAATTGCCTATCACTAGTTTCCTAAACCCTATTGCTAATCTCTATCTACTTGGCTACACAAAACTCCTATCAACACTAAACGATGTGCTCGCTACAAAGTCAGTCCCCAGTCTGACGTTCTTCCTCGCGTCGCTACACAGCACGCGGAAGGACCTTGATGCGTCCTTCGGCTTTTTGCGTGCCGTTACACTTAACACGCTTATATTAGCTGTCTCCTGTTGAGTGGCAATCGTGGCTATCACGTAGGTGTGATTCTGTCGTGACCAGAGTGCTAACTATCTGGTCGACGTCTCCGTGTCTCATGAGAGAACTAGTTAATAGTCCCCCATTCTATCACCTACCCTGCCCTTATATCGGGGCACTGTATTACCTCTAATCTACTTGAGGTTGACCACTCTTCCCGGTGTTCTTCTATCTTGAGGCAGACCTCCGGCCTCTATGTTTCAGTCTTTGACACCAGGCAATAAATCGTACAATCTACTGTTTGTGTCTTCGTTATTAAAATTATTCGTACTAACAAACCATTCTGTACACGACATCTTTTTAAGGTTGGTGTTTAGCTTGTCCTCTGATGTCCACATTTGTTTCCCCTGACATCTTTTGTTATTTATTAATTTATTTATTTATTTATTTATTTAGTTAGTTATTTTTTGTGTGTGTGCATGATTATCACATAGCCATGTACCACTGGAGCCAAAGTGCAGTAAGAACACAAGAAGGTATATCAGATATGTTCACAGTCAATTTGAAACAGCCAAAATGAGCAATCTAGGCACTTTGAGGGAGACTAAGTCTCAAAGACAACTTATCACAAACATCAGCAGGAGGCAATCATAATTTGTTGGCCATATCATAAGACGAAAAACACTGGAACGTGTGAAAACCGGATAGATTTGTGGAAAAAGAGAGATAGAGGAAGACAGCGAGAGAAAAATTCGTGAGTCTTGTGTCATGGCACAGAAGGGAGTCAACACATTAATTGTTCCATTTCGTCCAAGATCGCCAATGCCAACCGACAAGGCACGTCTTTGCTATATTTTGGCTGGGAGCCCAGGTTCGTTTGTGAAATGCGGATTGAAACCCATGACTACTGGGCCGACAGGGAAGCGTCTAACTGTTTATTTATTTATTTATTTTTTGACAATCAAATGATTTATTTTCAGCAATCACTGGGTTGAGACACTTTCCAGTATTACAGTACAGGGCAAGATGTGGCGAGTAAAATAAGGCGCGACAAGCGCGGAAAGTTTCAGGGCAGGAAAAAAAGCTGTGAGCATCCACCTTGGTGGAATTTTGAGTTGGAGAACACCTGGATGGATAAGCGTAGTGCTGTAAGGATGTGTGTGTGTGTGTGTGTGTGTGTGTGTGTGTGTGTGTGTGTGTGTGTGTGTGTGTGTGTGTGTGTGTGATCGCCGTTTTCTATTGCATACTGGGCTAGGCGGGAAGACCGGATACCGTGACTGAGGCGACCTTGAGGTGACCTGAAAACAATTCCACAAGGACTATGTCGCGGTGATAGGCTACGACCTTAGCACGTGAGTGTATCAAGGTCAGATATGTCCAGACATGTCCAGACATGTCCAGACAATAATCTACTGAGTCAGGAGTTTTCGTCATCGAAGTACAGATCTCAGTGAACAGCAAGCAGAGCACCATGTGCCTAGTCTCTAATGGTAAGTTGGCTTTTGATAAATCTTTCACATTTTCGTTGTGTTTCTCCAAGTAGGCATACGGTTAACCTAACAATACTAGTATAATAAAGGGATATATGGTTCTAGACGCATATAACTGAAGAGACAAACCATTTCTTCATATATTATGGTAGGCTGGGACGACATAGAATACAGCCGGCGATCGAGTCCGACTGTCTCAACCCAAACAGCCTTTTAAAAAGGGGTATATGTGACAGCAATGTATATTTACAGGGTATAATGTGTGTTTCTTTTGTTTGTTTATATTACAGAGAGTTGCCGTTTGTTAGTGTTAGGTGTCACATGTGTGAATAAAACAAATGCATACATATATACAGTTATGATAATATAACATTTATGGCATTGTGCATGTCAACACACATGCTTTGCATATGATTCATTTCCACTTATACAAGTGGAATGTATGTAACACCTGTCCATCTCTCTCTCTCTCTCTCTCTCTCTCTCTCTCTCTCTCTCTCTCTCTCTCTCTCTCTCTCTCTCTCTCTCTCTCTCTCTCTCTCTCTCTCACGCACCTTTCATCTTGATCTATCTCATGCATTCTGGAGACAGCAGTACATTGAATGCCGTGAGCTTGGGCAATAAACTTTAAATTATCATTCCCAACGCTCAGAGGAAAGGCGAGACGGACATATAATCAGATTGCTACTGGTAATATTAGTGTTGGAGCTCTTCGCTGGCTGCTGAGGATGGGGACGGAGCGCTTATGGGAATGCCCCGAATGCTGTGATGTCGATTCCTAAATCATTCAATCAATCAATCAATCAATCAAATTATCATTCCCATTAAAATGTGGCTTCTTTGTAATTTCTGGGTCACGTAGCTACCGATTTGAAGGTTCACATTGTTGGTGTTGTTGGCCTGATGTCAAATTACAGGATGATGCTTTAGTGTCCTGTAAATTTCCATGACCCCTTTTGTTTGAGGGACAAGAATCAGGGATTTATAACTAGCAATTAAGAGTCCATTGCCTGTCCCCAGGGAGGTAATTGATTCAAAGCTGTGATAGTGACTGGGTTTCAGATAAAATGGGAAGGACTTAAAATCTGACCACTACAAGCCACTTTAGCTTAGGGTACTTAAAGGGCTTATTTAATTTCTTTATACATTCAAAAATAGCATTACCATATAACATCATTTTAATACTTGAGATATCGCCTTGGTTTAAAGGCTGCTACACAGGCGAACCACACACAAACAGACACTCGTACACATGCGTGTGAAAATACATGCACACACACACACGCACACACACCTGCATTCACACCCAGACGCAAACATATGTTACTGCCAACGACACATACACACATCCACAATATATTTCATGTTGCACATTCAAATATAATAACGGGACCATTAATAATAATGGTAGCAGTATTAATAATAATAATAATAATAATAATAATAATAATAATAATAATAATAATAATAATAATAATAATTGTAAGATTATTAATACCGTCAATAAACACATTTCCAATTGTGGTATCCTTTGTTTAAAACAAGTTATTTGCTTCTTCTGTAATATGTGCTGTATTCAGACAAATCTCTTACTGGATTTGCGCTTATGATGCTATGGTTAGAATGTTTGAGACTTTTTGTTGATAGAGTTGTAGGACAATTTCTTTGTTGATTGTTCTGTAATTGTATAATGCTTTGTTTCTTAATGTCCATATAAGATTTATGAACTCTGCCAATAGAACAAATAGCTTTTTGTAGATGTCTTGTGTGGAGTAAGGAATGCAATGTATCATGATTGCTTTGTAAACATCTGTTCTTTGTTTCGTTTGAGTGTTTAGGATGTTTTGTAGGAGATTTCTTGTTGGCATGATTGTGTTGCATTCGTAATAGATGTGCTCTTCTGATTCTTGGACGTTCCGTCTACAAAGCTGACACTGTAGTATTTGTATAGTTATGTTTTGCTGTTCTCTCTGTTGTTGGAGTCATGCTGTAAACAAGCCTATATGTAATTTCCTTTGCTTTTGAGGTAATCTGCTTGTTGTGAATATTAGAGAAAGTTTCGGTATAATCTTTTATGAAATATCTATGTCCTCTTTTAATTCTGAAGTGTACTGGTGTTGCTTGTAGTTTAACTAAATGCTTGTAGATTGTATGTGTTTTCTTGTGTAGTAATTTTTCGTGTCCTTTAATGGCTGAAATACATGTTTTGTAAAATGTTGTGAGAGTGCCAAAGTGAGGATGTATTCCTAATAGGTGTTAAATAAGATAGCATAATTCCAATGTAATAGTGTGCTAAAGGGTGTTTTTCTGGGTGTTGTAGTATTTCTCTTACGTGTTTGATCCTAAGTGCTTGTATTTTGGTTGTTATGTCTTGGAGGGCGATACCTCCATCTTTTTTGTCTTGCATGAGTGTAGTATGTTTGATACTGTATATGGTGCTGCCAAACACAAAGCGTCTAATCTCTTTGTTTATGTTTGTGACAGTCTGACGTGGGGGAATCTAGGACTGTGCACAGATATAGTATTTTTGGAATTATATATGTATTAACAATGGTACTTCTACCAAATATGGTAGTTGTTTTGTGTCTGTACCTCTGTAATATATCTGTTATTTTCTTCTCTAGATTTTGCCATGTGTCTTTGTGTGTCTGATTTAGTTGACATGGGAAGACACTTTTATAAGATTGTTTGATGTTAAGTCAAATGGAAAATCCGCCTTATTGTTTGTGTGTGTGTGTGTGCCCAAGCTCATTATAGTAGATTTTTAGTAGTTTAATTTTGCCCCACTCCCTTTGCCAAAAAACGATATAAAATGACACAAAGTAGTGCAGCTTTACATAACAGAATTAAGACACATACAGGACGTTGCGGCGACTAGCCTTCATCAGCAAACAAACACATTCATAAACACAACATACAGTCAAGGAGATCCCCTGTGACTACATCAGAAGGTGACGACAAGACGAGAAGAACAAAAGGATGAAAAAATGAAAGCATTACAAGAAAATGTTTTCGATTATAATAGTTAATCTGGGATTCTGCAGTTCATGCTTTATCCCGTGAAGCCGTTCATAATGAGCCGCCTTTGCTTCCAGTGTCAGCGTAGCGTACTATCTTTTAGGGTTCTCAAAACGGTCCCGCAAGGCTAACTCAAGACGCTCGCCATCAGCGAGTAGTTGAACCGGTATACATGAGGTCCTGATATAGAAAACAAAAGTGTGTTTGCTTGGTGGAACTCTCCTCCCTCGAAACCTTCACTCGTGTTGACTTTGACACGTTTTACAATTTGGTTGTCCATCTTCGATAATCCGTGACAGAGGAAATCTTCTACACAGACGCACAGCTACAGATACACGTGGTGAAAACAATCGAAAACACTTCCACAAGATTGAAATCACTTATCTTTTTGAATAATCCGTGACAGAGGAAATTTTAATCCAGATCTACACGTGGTGAAAACTATCGAAATCACTCCACAAAATTAATATCACTGATATGTTTGAATAATCCGTGAAAGAGAAAATCTTTAATCCAAATCTACACGTGGTATGTGATCAGCGAACGGAAGTTTCCATTATCCTCTCTCTCTCTCTCTCTCTCTCTCTCTCTCTCTCTCTCTCTCTCTCTCTCTCTCTCTCTCTCTCTCTCTTTGTTTATACCAGATACGACTGTCCGTCGGACAGGATATAACATGGATGTTAACAACCGCAACCAGAGTCAACCTGGCTCCCAAACCGAAGTTCTCCAAGACAACGATGCAAAACAAGACAAATAACAGTTTATTCTACCTATACGTTGTGAAGAGAAACCACAATAAACCTAACCCCTGTTTAGCAGACGCGGCCTAGCAGATAAAGATATAAATAATTTACTAAACAATATTTATTATACACCAATTTTGTGCCTAAATTTTCAAATAATATTCAAAAAGTATACAGCTTTTATAAAGGTAACATTCAGGTTGTACTTTCCAGAATATGAATAAAATTGTTACAGGAATAGATATACATTTCTCTTGCAAAAAAGCTGTCAGTACAAATATAGTGAAATCTATAATTGTTCCCCTTGATTGCTAAAGCCGTAATATGTTCACCCTACATGCAATAATTTCCCTTGTCTTCCTCTTCTTCAGCGTTCCGAGCCATTGAGGTTCTTTGCTGCAGATGCAATCTGTCTCCATTCGTCTCTCTGGTTGACCTTCTCTTGCCAGTCGTTGATTCCAAGTGCTAGGTCTGTATAAATATTATCTCTCCACCGTCTTCTTGGTCTACCTCGGAGTCTACGGCCATTTATTCCCTAAGTGTAAGCGAGTTTTGTTTCCCTATTATCTTCCATTCTTTCTATATGCCCCAGGCATTGTAGTCTATTAGCCTTCATGATACCAGTGATTAGCGGGGACTTAAACAGATCATAAATGTCTTTGTTACTTCTTCTTTTCCATTCTCCACTTTGTGTATCTCGAATGGGTCCAAAGATACGTCTTAAAACTTTGTTTTCAAAGGTTTGTAACAAGGCTTCCTCTCCTTTCGTTGTACTCCAGGTTTCAGAGCCATACAGCACAACTGGTCTGATCAGTGTTTTGTATATTGTGATTTTTGTGTTACGAGATGGCGCATTTGATTTTAGTAGATGTTTTAGTGCATAGTATATCTTATTTCCAGAATTGATTCTAGTTCGTATTTCTTCCCTTATGTTAGCTTGTATCTATTTTCCCTATTTGTATGTTTCCGTTCTTTTAATGGTCATATTATCAATTTGTATTTGGCCCGAGTGTTTAGCTTACCATATTATTCTGTCTTATCTTGGTTGATTCTATTACCATATATTCTGTCTTATCTTGGTTGATAACCAGCCCCATCTGTTGGGCTTTTTCCTTTAAGTGAGTCAATATTTCTAATGTCTTTTGTTCATTTTCCCCTATAATATCTATATCATCTGCATAACAAAGCAGCTTGGATGTTCCTCCAATATCACATTCATCCTTTACCTTCCTTACAACTTTCTCTAGAGCCAGATTGAAGAGTAATTATTTCCCGTGTATTAAAGAAAATAAAATTTGTTACATATCCTTTACAGGGCGTTGCAGTCAACACCAGCATGTTTTCCTGTTGTGATCTCTTGGCAAGTTTACGTTAAATAGTTTCCCATTGCTTTCTGAACGACCGGCACCCATACTATTTCGTAAAAAACCAACGTAAGACGGTTTGCTGACAAATAGCCTGCGGCTGTGTTTCGAACGCGGGTATGCGGGATTACGAATTGCGTCCGTAACTCCTTCGACTCGAAGCGAGAAAAACAAAATTATGCGTGTGCTAAACAAGCGAAAGGCAATGTCTCTATCAACCGCTAATGTGCCTACCAATTGAAGTAAATGGGGGGATTCGTTGAGGCTTCTAAAACAATTACATAAATAAACAAACATAGAATTATTTGGCGCTCACAGAATGAGAAGAAAGAAGTAGAGATTAGAAGACGCACTAGACAACATAACATTTGAAAGCTATAATAGTTACCGACCGACCAATTGAAGACACGGGGAGCTTCCGGTGTGTCGGCCCCACTAGACTCGCATCGCCTGTGTGTCGCATCTTGTCGACCCATTGAGGTATGTGTTCTGACACTCTTTTGTTCAGCTGTCTCTCTGTTCTACCGATGTAGAAGACCTGGCATAGATGATGTGAATTGGTAAATACAATTGTTTTTGGCGTGCATAAAAACACCTCTCTGTCTATAGAACACGAACACAACGAAGCGTTGCCGTTCCTAGATATTCTAATGAGACGTAGAGCAGACGGCACAATTCAAAGATCGCTTGCATACGGATTAAAATTCTGCATAAAGCCTAAACACATCAACCGTGTTGAGTCACACGCAGAGTTTGAAATGTTGTTTGATCAAGTCTCCAAGTTATCACCTACTTCTGCTGAGTCAGTCGGGTGGCTAAAGGCCAAACTGGTAGATTTAGAACACCAGTATTGCACAACACCCTCCAAACAGACATGTCCGCTGACCAACGAACACCTTACTGCGTTAACCGCGTTAAAAGCTATCAAAACCCTTGTAATACTGAAACCTGACAAAGGGAATGGTGCAGTACTGATGGACATGTCAGACTACCAGAGAAAAATGGAAGACATTTTATCAGATGAATCTAAATTCAGGGTAGATCAAAAAGTAAACAAGTCGGAGGACCTGGATACAATAATGAGGAAAGAGATCCAGTCACTTGTGAATGTGGGACTCATCAGTGAGGCCACTGCAAAAACACTCACACCACCTGGCTCCCAAACTCCTCATATGTACGGTCTACCCAAACTTCACAAGCCCGGCACCCCGCTAAGACATATCCTGTCCATGGTTAACTCTGCACAACACCGAATGGTGAGATGGCTAGCCGAAATTTTAAAGCCAGTACGACAGTCCTTCGATCCATAAATACTGGTGAAATTATTGGATACTATGGACATAAATAATAAACACATGGCATTCATGGATATAGCCTCCCTATTCACCAACGTTCCATTAGAGAAAACATTAAAGACAAACAACTAAAATTAGGCATGCCAACACTTATTCTGGAGAGGCTACTACTACTATGTACCGCCAACATACAATTCAATTTTCTAACAAAGTCATACCTCCAAATTCACGGAGTGGCCACAAGGAGTCCTCTTGGTCCTATTCTAGTGGACATCTTCATGGCACATTTACAAGAAAAGAGATCCTTAGACATTAACAACTTGGTCTTCTACCGTCGTTATGTGGACGATATATTAATTATCATCACAGACGAGCTACAAGCAACATCGTTCCAGGCCATAATGAACATGACGCATAAAAACATCTCTCTATCTATGGAACACGAACACAACGAAGCGCTGCCGTTCCTACATATTCTAATGTGACGTAGAGCAGACGGCACAATTCAAAGATCGGTGTACCGCAAAGGAACATGGACTAACCAATACCTAAATTTTCAGAGCTTCACACCTGTCCAGAACAAACGGAGCTTAGTGCGGACTCTGTTTGACCGAGCTAGAAAGATATGCACCGAGGACACACTGACGGAGGAATTTGAAACTCTGAAGAATGTCTTAAACCTGAATGGGTACTCCACGGGATTTATAAAGCGCCACTGCCAACAGCCCAAACCAAAACCAGACATAACTACAGTCCCTAAACTCAAGGTATTCATCCAGCTAACCTTTCGAGGGGATGACGTAATGCAACGTCTACAAGACCGGCTTACTACAGCGGTAGGCCGAACATTCTGTGCTGCAACTCCAGTCATTAGGTATAGAACCACACTGATTCCCACACCAGCAGTAAAAGAGCCTGCACCTCTGTACACCAAAAACAATTGTATTTACCAATTCACATGTAGATGCCAGGCCTTCTACATCGGTAGAACAGAGAGACAGCTGAACAAAAGAGAGTCAGAACACATACCTTAATGGGTCGACAAGATACGACACACAGGCGATGCGAGCCTAGTGGGGCCAACACACCGGAAGCCCCCCGCGTCTTCAATTGGTAGGCACATTATCGAAAGCGGTCATGTGGTTGACAGAGACATTGCCTTTCGCGTGTTGTTTAACACACAAAATACTCGCATTTTAAAATTTGCAGAAGCAATAATGATCAATCAACGCAAGCCAGATTTGTGCAAACAGAGAGACATGTTAGTCAGCTTTAAATTACCGTGGTAGACAATTGAAATTACTGTGCGAACATGGGTATATTTTAGCTTGAAGGATTTATCTAAGTAATTTACTTTATGTTGTGTGATTTCTGCAGTATGTACCTGACGAGATGCAGAGAAATATGCCAGGCAATAAATCGTGCAATGTATTGTTTGTGTCTTCGTTATTAAAATTATTGGTACTAACAAACCATTCTGTTCACGACATCTTTTTAAGGTTGGTGTTTAGCTTGTCCTCTGATGTCCACATTTGTTTCCACTGTCAGTTTTCGTAGAACCTCTGTAATTTATTTATTTATTTATTATTTAGTTATTTTTGACAATCATCATCATCATCATTGTGACATGTTTGATTGAGTTGCCAGAGGACCTAGTTTGTAGTGTTCTCTGGAGATATATCTTGAATAATAAATAACAAGATAAAGGATATGATTTAGCACGTTTTGTCTAGAGGTCACTCAAATGAGCTAATCATTCCCGCAATAGCCTTTTTGGAGAACATTTTTCTGTGGCTCAAACCCCCACTGTGAGACTATTATGTATCTACACAGAAATTTATAAAAGAAGTAAAAGGTTCCCTTAAGGCCAGAAAAGATCTGAACTATTAGCGCCTGTACAACTGAGGATCCCTCTCACTCATTATACTGTTGACAGTGTGCTGTTCGTCCGTCACCTAGATCTCTTCTTTCTTTATTTTGTCAGTATGACCTATATCAGTTCAAGTAGTCCTTCAATTTTTGCAGACAAACAAACTTTAACAATAACTGTACATTACATCTGTTAGACAGGACATCTACATGACAGTTTCTTGACAAAAGTGGAACATACATTCACAAGGAATGGTTTACACCACAAGTGTACAAGATAGACATCATGAGATACCTGACAACATCTATACAGGACTTTTCACAATATGTATAACCAACCACAGCACTTAAGACAGTCACCAGAGACAACACTTGACAGCAACTGTACAAGAAATTCACTGGGGACATGTACTTGAAACACTGGTTCAATCATACTGTTTATTGAGCTGATGGTGAGTCTAGTGATGACCATTGTTCATCCCATTTGTCATGTCAACACCTCAACAAGGTACATACAAAATGTACAAATATGCTAACATGCATGAAGATACACATGATACACCACCTCCCCATTACTCCACCAACTAATAACTCTCCTCCGCCTCTCCTCTCTACCACTACCACCACATCATTCTGTTTACAGTATCTATCTCTATCCTCATCTCCTGTCTCTTGGGAATTTAGGAAATCCTATCCATGGGCAACTCAAGGAAGAAACTACTGTTCTGGGTCTGTTGAATCCTTTTATCATCAGCATGGATGTTGGACTAGCTCCAGTTAGCAGCTTTCCCAAAATAAGCTTCATGGCAGATTCATTCCTCTTGAAGACAAGAATTGGCAGGATGATATGATACTGTCTCTCACCGTTAACCAGACTGTCTGTGAATGCTGATACTGGGATACTTCAAAAGTTGAGGATAACACTCTCCTGACATTGGGAGATGTATACTCGGTACATGCAGAACATGACTTGCTGAAGAAACCCAGAGATAGGAACAAAATCCAATATACTGCAGCCCCTCAGTCAGTCCAATCTCACCTACACTTCAAGTCACATTCTTCAACACTGTGTGAGCACCAGGCTGGAGATTAACCAAGATAAGTCCTAGCTAAACAATCCATTGCACCAGTCATTTCACAAGTTGTCTTGAATGGGGTTAACAACCAGACTTGTTGTTTCATTCTCAGATGATCCTGATAATTATGATCACTGGAGTCTTCAGAACTATTTTTCTCCCTTATTTATATCCAGCTGTTTGAGAGCTGAGCTGAAAGTCTCTAGGAAATTCCCATATTGTGGGTTCTAGAAGATTTCACTTATAGAGAGTTGGTTCTGGATTCTGGGACTACTGGTTAGTTTTCCCAGATGATATATGGATGCCTCTCCTCCATCCTCCTGTTCTCTGTGGATATATAGAATGGCACAACATCTCTTCACATGTGTTAAAAGATGATGTTATCATACATTAACATACACAGATGGAGATGGGGAAGGTTAAGGTTGATGATGTAGTGAATTTCACTCTGATGTACTGTGGTAATCACAAGACCATATGCTGAGACAGGGTAGCTTAACACAATTACAAGCATTTATGTGGTCTAAGTTCCACCATGTTTGAACCACAGTAGACCTGGGCACAAGGAGGACCAGACACAGTACAGCAATCATTGTGACATAGCAACATGGGACAGGCATTGTGAAGGGAAATGGAAAATAGGCATTTACAACTGCAATATGCATTATGTATTAACTAATGGCATTTACCAAATTAGCAGACCAGACATCCATTCCTATGGCTGTGATGTTGGTGCATGAATGTCTTATTCCATATTCACACAGCAATGCCAGACCTCACCCCTTTTCTCAGACAGACCTGACTCACAGGTACATCATCTTTATCATCATCATGTGCTCTCTCCCCACTGAGTAATGTCCACAGTAGGTAACAGAAGCTCAATTGCATAGCAACTGTTCACATATGCACCAAGCACATATGTGGAAAACATGTTTAGTCCTTGTAAGTTTGCATGAGCCATACATTATATTCAGCCAACTAAAACACAGGTTCACACACCTATGGTTCTCTGAGGAACTAGTTTATATGAACCATCCAACAGTAGAGGTACAGTGTAATACTTCAAAGAGAAATTATAGTAATTCTCTTGAGCTTATAGCGACCAGGCATCACATGGACTTAGCAATTCTGGCGTGCCATCACCGTCCTGTTTACATGTGGATATTTGAAGCATCTTTCTTTCTACTAATGTGAGAG
Organism: Cepaea nemoralis; assembly: GCA_014155875.1. Taxonomy (NCBI): domain Eukaryota; kingdom Metazoa; phylum Mollusca; class Gastropoda; order Stylommatophora; family Helicidae; genus Cepaea; species Cepaea nemoralis. The sequence continues at coordinate 117,607 of JACEFZ010025946.1, forward strand.
GCTATTTATTAAATCACCAACTCACTCACTCCATCATTCTCTGCGTTTTACAAAGGAACTTGTACATGTTTCATCACTCATTCCAATCCAGACTGCCATTTGTTAACTCGCGAGAGCAAAGGTACAGTTGGTTTAAGAATAAGTCATCCTAGGCATGTAGAATGCTCAAGGGGTTTGGGTTTGCGAATCTGCATGAGTGTACTACATTCCTCAAGCATACGCAACCAGTCACAACAAGGGATTGATATGCACTTGGAGTATACAGCGTGAAAGACGTGTCAAGGTTGAAGAAGCAATATTCAGAATTCTGGCGCACAGAAGTTAGGTTTTCCACTTTCACATATTATTCATAAAATACTCTTATATTCTTCTCTTTCGTACATTAGGTTTAGCCACAACATTAAAGTATGTTTTAAAGTGGTACCTGTTGTCCAGAGAACAATATTATTGAATCTTTAAGGGCATTGTTGGGTCATCACATCACCCTAGCGACCGCTCCTGGTGAGATCCCCGCTCAAACTAATTAGATTTTAAAATATGGCCCAGGAATAGCGTGGGCTCATTATTTATGAACCAATCAAAAGACAAGTGCATACCGCCGCCTCCCCCAACTCGTTCTGGAACCTTCGATCTAAGAATAGCCCTTATATTTGGGATGGTCCCCGTTAAGACTTACAGTATCCTTATGAAATGTGTCGGACTGGAAATGGGGATTCTGTTCCATCATGCTACATGGCCCCTCTCTTAGATCTTTCATAGGTATGACAGATGATCGCAGAATCCACAGTTCCCAGATCCCTTAGGTGGTTTTGTCAATTACTCCCTGTCTCCCTTTACCCTACTAGAGTAGTACATTTGGAACTAAGTGATTTTCTCCTTAAAAAAAAATCTGCCCCAACATTGCATCTGTTGATGAATTTGGTGGCAAACGCAAAGACCATGAAGTTAGCCCTGCATTATGTTCCTTTAAGTCACTGGGAGCATCAGGAGTCCTGACTCCACTCATCTGTGAACTGCTCTTCTATTTACCTCTGACAGTGTTCCACTGCTGACATCCTTGCTATATTTCCTGTTGTGATAAATGATCTCTCTGAGTCACACCATCTCGTAATGTATGAATGTTCCATAGAGATTCATTAAGTGAAGTAATGGCTTAGCAATTAAGCCAACTTCCAGATGACGTTTAGAGAGAATGGTTGCATTCCATGTATCTCTCAACATTTCACCTTATCAGAACTTCATTCTTCCATTCGCCACTGGAAAATGATAATCCTGCGAGAGTGTATTTAACTGAACACTTTCTCCAACAGTAATCTTGGCATTTGGAACTGGGTTAAAATTGTTGATCATCACCGGAGCAAATACAATCTCTTCCGGGTGAACTATAGCAGCCGCTGCAGAACTTGAGACTAAAACCTACTAGAGCAGATTTGGTTAGCGTTGGACACAGGGTCTACCTTTCCAATAAGCCTCTTGTGTTTGCAGATGGTAGCAATTTCCCATTATATTTCCTTTGACTTATTTCTGTAGTCTTACCATAGATTTAGAGGTGCTTGTCGGTTGAGATTCTCTCCTTCCGTTATGCCTCTATTTTGATGTGTTGTGAGAAGTGACAGCATTTTCTCTCCTTAGTTGCTAATTAAGCTGTTTCCAACGCCGCAACTGGGTTTGTAGATGCCGTTAGACTAACATCTACTACTACTAATATAGAAGTCCAGGTGGAGGTTCCAACTAGTTGTCTTCAGCCATGCTTTAGCTAAGTGCTTTTGAGTGACTGGCAAGTATCCGTTCTTTCTCTCCCACATGAGCAAAACGTTTACTTTGGCGAATTGGGCGAATCCTCTCAGCACAGAGAAGTTCGTCATTATCACAGCCACCTTTGAAGGTGTGTGATTATGTGGGTATAGCTTCTTAGTTACCAATATTGACTGGAATTTTGGAAGCCAATTTTTACTGATTTTGAGGATAGGCCTGGGCAGGTCCTGTGAATATACCTCGCATCTCAGTAATAATATAAGATTCCACTGCATAATGCATTGTTCTTATTATATAAAGAGTCGACTGCTGACTTGCAGGGATCTTTATCTTGAAAGGAGTCAGCTGTTTTTGAGAACAGTGATCTTTCGTTAGTCCACTGAATCGTAGACAATGTGTATAGAGTGTCAGCTGCTGGAATTGCAGTGAGCTCTACCATATAAGAGTTAACTGTTTAGAGACAGTAATCCTTATTACATTCCTACCATTTTTCCAGGCAGAAAGGTCTTCCCAATTGAGAATGAAAAAGGGGAATGACATCAGTTGTTCTCAACTTTGTCCGTCCTTTAATCTCCACCATTTTAAAGGCAGAAACGCTTTCTCAACTGAGGATAAATTGACGTCCGACGTCAGAGACGGATCCTGTTTTATCTCTTCATGAAATTTTTCAGGTTGTCCACGTTATGCTCCTAGTCGTATGATATGCCACTAACATCAGGTTGGTTATCCATCGTTTCCTGGACACAAACTTTGCGTATGCTCTCCACTTCCATATGAATGGCTGGGGGTCCAGTTATTTTGATGGCCTTCCTGGAGATTCAATGAGTTACTTCCTGGTGACATGGATCCTAGTACACCAGAGAGATTACATCATCGAACAATAGACTAATGTCTTATAGACACCAGACTGTGGTCGGTTTTATATGACCGCCCATGACATCAGGTAGAATGTTCCCTTCATTTCGTCCATTACGTATCAAGTACGCTTAATAATCCCACTACTTCAGGAATGGAAAGTGACTGAATTGATAAGGATGTTTCTCCTGGAGATTCAATTGTGCTCACTTCGCAGTAGCTTGATCAGGGCCACTGACAGGGTTACACAACTGAAGAATAAACCCAGATGTCGAATCGACACTGGACATTAGCCGGTACGAATACTGACTATCACCGAGAGAGATTATTAGTGAAGTGTCTTAATGGTTGCCCAAATTTTCCATCAGGATTCACACTCTCTGCTCTCAGTGTTGCAAGCATGTTATGGGGAGAAGAGAATATAAGGAGTTCTTATTTCTATGTGATGTGGTGACATTAAAAATGTTGTAGTTACAACAATATTTCCCCTCTCTCACCCATGCCAGCAATTAAATTTTGGGATGGAGTAGGCCCCATATTATTTACTGGATCAAGTGTCCTAATTTCAGGGACAAAAATGAATTTCCCCCTGTAATAGCTGTCTCAGTTATATTTAAAATAATTTATGTTCTCTGGTGTTTCAGGTACCTTAATTTTTGGATACATATATTGAACACCCAGCATGCACAAAATTATACAACATTATTGACAAGCCAATAATCAATTCATACTGAGAAAAACAAATATCATGGATACAAGCAATTATGTTGACCCATAAGATATTTATACATCATTTTGAGTCTGCTACATTGAATTCCTAACTGATATATTAAAACAGTGATACATGCAATATTATCACTATTAATGAAATCAAACCTTCTAGAGATTTATTGTGGGTTTACATGTCTGGACAGTTGCCCTCATATAAGAGACAGGGTCCATTAAACAACACCATAAAACCTTCAAGAATTGGGTCTGATTTGCGAGAGGTCACCCCGGATTTTAATACCAACATAGAGATCCCAAAAGTGAGTCTTATGCAGGGTATACCCAAAGTTTGTATCCCGTCATCAGGGCAACAGGTATGTGAGCCCCTAGCAGGTTATTACCAGGGTTTAAATCCGAGACGAGTGTTCTTTTTCCCAGGGTTTATAGCCTGGAAAGAGCAACCAGTTATGTGACCAGGTTTTCCCAGGGTCTATATCCCGAAAGAGCCACCCAGTTATGTGACATGTTTGATTGAGTTGCCAGAGGACCTAGTTTGTAGTGTTCTCTGGAGATATATCTTGAATAATAAATAACAAGATAAAGGATATGATTTAGCACGTTTTGTCTAGAGGTCACTCAAATGAGCTAATCATTCCCGCAATAGCCTTTTTGGAGAACATTTTTCTTTGGCTCAAACCCCCACTGTGAGACTATTATGTATCTACACAGAAATTTATAAAAGAAGTAAAAGGTTCCCTTAAGGCCAGAAAAGATCTGAACTATTAGCGCCTGTACAACTGAGGATCCCTCTCACTCATTATACTGTTGACAGTGTGCTGTTCGTCCGTCACCTAGATCTCTTCTTTCTTTATTTTGTCAGTATGACCTATATCAGTTCAAGTAGTCCTTCAATTTTTGCAGACAAACAAACTTTAACAATAACTGTACATTACATCTGTTAGACAGGACATCTACATGACAGTTTCTTGACAAAAGTGGAACATACATTCACAAGGAATGGTTTACACCACAAGTGTACAAGATAGACATCATGAGATACCTGACAACATCTATACAGGACTTTTCACAATATGTATAACCAACCACAGCACTTAAGACAGTCACCAGAGACAACACTTGACAGCAACTGTACAAGAAATTCACTGGGGACATGTACTTGAAACACTGGTTCAATCATACTGTTTATTGAGCTGATGGTGAGTCTAGTGATGACCATTGTTCATCCCATTTGTCATGTCAACACCTCAACAAGGTACATACAAAATGTACAAATATGCTAACATGCATGAAGATAACATGATACACCACCTCCCCTTACTCCACCAACTAATAACTCTCATCCACCTCTCCTCTCTACACTACCACTACATCATTCTGTTTACAGTATCTATCTCTATCCTCATCTCCTGTCTCTTGGGAATTTAGGAAATCCTATCCATGGGCAACTCAAGGAAGAAACTACTGTTCTGGGTCTGTTGAATCCTTTTATCATCAGCATGGATGTTGGACTAGCTCCAGTTAGCAGCTTTCCCAAAATAAGCTTCATGGCAGATTCATTCCTCTTGAAGACAAGAATTGGCAGGATGATATGATACTGTCTCTCACCGTTGACCAGACTGTCTGTGAATGCTGATACTGGGATACTTCAAAAGTTGAGGATAACACTCTCCTGACATTGGGAGATGTATACTCGGTACATGCAGAACATGACTTGCTGAAGAAACCCAGAGATAGGAACAAAATCCAATATACTGCAGCCCCTCAGTCAGTCCAATCTCACCTACACTTCAAGTCACATTCTTCAACACTGTGTGAGCACCAGGCTGGAGATTAACCAAGATAAGTCCTAGCTAAACAATCCCTTGCACCAGTCATTTCACAAGTTGTCTTGAATGGGGTTAACAACCAGACTTGTTGTTTCATTCTCAGATGATCCTGATAATTATGATCACTGGAGTCTTCAGAACTATTTTTCTCCCTTATTTATATCCAGCTGTTTGAGAGCTGAGCTGAAAGTCTCTAGGAAATTCCCATATTGTGGGTTCTAGAAGATTTCACTTATAGAGAGTTGGTTCTGGATTCTGGGACTACTGGTTAGTTTTCCCAGATGATATATGGATGCCTCTCCTCCATCCTCCTGTTCTCTGTGGATATATAGAATGGCACAACATCTCTTCACATGTGTTAAAAGATGATGTTATCATACATTAACATACACAGATGGAGATGGGGAAGGTTAAGGTTGATGATGTAGTGAATTTCACTCTGATGTACTGTGGTAATCACAAGACCATATGCTGAGACAGGGTAGCTTAACACAATTACAAGCATTTATGTGGTCTAAGTTCCACCATGTTTGAACCACAGTAGACCTGGGCACAAGGAGGACCAGACACAGTACAGCAATCATTGTGACATAGCAACATGGGACAGGCATTGTGAAGGGAAATGGAAAATAGGCATTTACAACTGCAATATGCATTATGTATTAACTAATGGCATTTACCAAATTAGCAGACCAGACATCCATTCCTATGGCTGTGATGTTGGTGCATGAATGTCTTATTCCATATTCACACAGCAATGCCAGACCTCACCCCTTTTCTCACCAGACTTGTCTCACAGATACATCATTCATCATCATGTGCTCTTTCCCCACTGAGTAATGTCCACAGTAGGTAACAGAAGCTCAATTGCATAGCAATAGTTCACATATGCACCAAGCACATATGTGGAAAACATGTTTAGTCCTTGTAAGTTTGCATGAGCCATACATTATATTCAGCCAACTAAAACACAGGTTCACACACCTATGGTTCTCTTAGGAACTAGTTTATATGAACCATCCAACAGTAGAGGTAACAGTGTAATACTTCAAAGAGAAATTATAGTAATTCTCTTGAGCTTATAGCGACCAGGCATCACATGGACTTAGCAATTCTGGCGTGCCATCACCGTCCTGTTTACATATGGATATTTGAAGCATCTTTCTTTCTACTAATGTGAGAGGCTATTTATTAAATCACCAACTCACTCACTCCATCATTCTCTGCGTTTTACAAAGGAACGTGTACATGTTTCATCACTCATTCCCATTCAGACTGCCATTTGTTAACTCGCACGAGAGCAAAGGTACAGTTGATTTTAAGAATAAGTCATCCTAAGCATGTAGAATGCACAAGGGGTTTTGGTTTGCGAATCTGCATGAGTGTACTACATTCCTCAAGCATACGCAACCAGTCACAACAAGGGATTGATAGGCACTTGGAGTATACAGCGTGAAAGACAGTGTCAAGGTTGAAGAAGCAATATTCAGAATTCTGGCGCACAGAAGTTAGGTTTTCCACTTTCACACATTATTCATAAAATACTCTTATATTCTTCTCTTTCGTACATTAGGTTTAGCCACAACATTAAAGTATGTTTTAAAGTGGTACCTGTTGTCCAGAGAACAATATATTGAATCTACAAGGGCATTGTTGGGTCATCACATCACCCTAGCGACCGCTCCGGGGGTTATTTATGAACCAATCAAAAGACAAGTGCATACCGCCGCCTCCCCCAACTCGTTCTGGAACCTTCGATCTAAGAATAGCATATTTGGGATGGTCCCGTTAAGACTTAAAGTATCCTTATGAAATGTGTCGGACTGGAAATGGGGATTCTGTTCCATCATGCTACATGGCCCCTCTCTTAGATCTTTCATAGGTATGACAGATGATCGCAGAATCCACAGTTCCCAGATCCCTTAGGTGGTTTTGTCAATTACTCCCTGTCTCCCTTTACCCTACTAGAGTAGTACATTTGGAACTAAGTGATTTTCAAAAAAAAATCTGCCCCAACATTGCATCTGTTGATGAATTTGGTGGCAAACGCAAAGACCATGAAGTTAGCCCTGCATTATGTTCCTTTAAGTCACTGGGAGCATCAGGAGTCCTGACTCCACTCATCTGTGAACTGGACAGTGTTCCACTGCTGACATCCTTGCTATATTTCCTGTTGTGATAAATGATCACTGCAATATGCGGGCACCAATTAAGACCAGGCCATGCAATATTCATTCAATGAGTAGTGGAGTAATGTCCACAGTAGGTAACAGAAGCTCAATTGCATAGCCACATATGGCACACATGTTTAGTCCTTGTAAGTTTGCATGAGCCATACATTATATTCAGCCAACTTTCACACACCTATGAGGAACTAGTTTATATGAACCATCCAACAGTAGAGGTACAGTGTAATACTTCAAAGAGAAATTATAGTAATTCTCTTGAGCTTATAGCGACCAGGCATCACATGGACTTAGCAATTCTGGCGTGCCATCACCGTCCTGTTTACATTGGATATTTGAAGCATCTTTCTTTCTACTAATGTGAGAGGCTATTTATTAAATCACCAACTCACTCACTCCATCATTCTCTGCGTTTTACAAAGGAACTTGTACATGTTTCATCACTCATTCCATTCAGACTGCCATTTGTTAACTCGCGAGAGCAAAGGTACAGTTGGTTTAAGAATAAGTCATCCTAGGCATGTAGAATGCTCAAGGGGTTTGGGTTTGCGAATCTGCATGAGTGTACTACATTCCTCAAGCATACGCAACCAGTCACAACAAGGGATTGATATGCACTTGGAGTATACAGCGTGAAAGACGTGTCAAGGTTGAAGAAGCAATATTCAGAATTCTGGCGCACAGAAGTTAGGTTTTCCACTTTCACATATTATTCATAAAATACTCTTATATTCTTCTCTTTCGTACATTAGGTTTAGCCACAACATTAAAGTATGTTTTAAAGTGGTACCTGTTGTCCAGAGAACAATATTATTGAATCTTAAGGGCATTGTTGGGTCATCACATCACACTAGCGACCGCTCCTGGTGAAATTCCCGCTCCTACTAATTAGATTTTAAAATATGGCCCAGGAATAGCGTGGGCTCATTATTTATGAACCAATCAAAAGACAAGTGCATACCGCCGCCTCCCCCAACTCGTTCTGGAACCTTCGATCTAAGAATAGCCCTTATATTTGGGATGGTCCCTGTTAAGACTCAAAGTATATTTATGAAATGTGTCGGACTGGAAATGGGGATTCTGTTCCATCATGCTACATGGCCCCTCTCTTAGATCTTTCATAGGTATGACAGATGATCAGCAGAATCCACAGTTTCCAGATCCCTTAGGTGGTTTTGTCAATTACTCCCTGTCTCCCTTTACCCTACTAGAGTAGTACATTTGGAACTAAGTGATTTTTCTCCTTAAAAAAAAATCTGCCCCAACATTGCATCTGTTGATGAATTTGGTGGCAAACGCAAAGACCATGAAGTTAGCCCTGCATTATGTTCCTTTAAGTCACTGGGAGCATCAGGAGTCCTGACTCCACTCATCTGTGAACTGCTCTTCTATTTACCTCTGACAGTGTTCCACTGCTGACATCCTTGCTATATTTCCTGTTGTGATAAATGATCTCTCTGAGTCACACCATCTCGTAATGTATGAATGTTCCATAGAGATTCATTATGTGAAGTAATGGCTTTGCAATTAAGCCAACTTCCAGATGACGTTTAGAGAGAATGGTTGCATTCCATGTATCTCTCAACATTTCACCTTATCAGAACTTCATTCTTCCATTCGCCACTGGAAAATGATAATCCTGTGAGAGTGTATTTAACTGAACACTTTCTCCAACAGTAATCTTGGCATTTGGAACTGGGTTAAAATTGTTGATCATCACCGGAGCAAATACAATCTCTTCCGGGTGAACTATAGCAGCCGCTGCAGAACTTGAGACTAAAACCTACTAGAGCAGATTTGGTTAGCGTTGGACACAGGGTCTACCTTTCCAATAAGCCTCTTGTGTTTGCAGATGGTAGCAATTTCCCATTATATTTCCTTTGACTTATTTCTGTAGTCTTACCATAGATTTAGAGGTGCTTGTCGGTTGAGATTCTCTCCTTCCGTTATGCCTCTATTTTGATGTGTTGTGAGAAGTGACAGCATTTTCTCTCCTTAGTTGCTTTAGCTGTTTCTAACGTAGCAACTGGAATTTGTAGATGCAGCTTAGACTGAACATCTACTACTACTAATATAGAAGTCCAGGTGGAGGTTCCAACTAGTTGTCTTCAGCCATGCTTTAGCTAAGTGCTTTTGAGTGACTGGCAAGTATCCGTTCTTTCTCTCCCACATGAGCAAAACGTTTACTTTGGCGAATTGGGCGAATCCTCTCAGCACAGAGAAGTTCGTCATTATCACAGCCACCTTTGAAGGTGTGTGATTATGTGGGTATAGCTTCTTAGTTACCAATATTGACTGGAATTTTGGAAGCCAATTTTTACTGACTTTGAGGATAGGCCTGGCCAGGTCCTGTGAATACACCTCGCATCTCAGTAATAATATAAGATTCCACTGCATAATGCATTGTTCTTATTATATAAAGAGTCGACTGCTGACTTGCAGGGATCTTTATCTTGAAAGGAGTCAGCTGTTTTTGAGAACAGTGATCTTTCGTTAGTCCACTGAATCGTAGACAATGTGTATAGAGTGTCAGCTGCTGGAATTGCAGTGAGCTCTACCATATAAGAGTTAACTGTTTAGAGACAGTAATCCTTATTACATTCCTACCATTTTTCCAGGCAGAAAGGTCTTCCCAATTGAGAATGAAAAAGGGGAATGACATCAGTTGTTCTCAACTTTGTCCGTCCTTTAATCTCCACCATTTTAAAGGCAGAAACGCTTTCTCAACTGAGGATAATTGACGTCCGACGTCGGAGACGGATCCTGTTATATCTCTTCATGAAATTTTTCAGGTTGTCCACGTTATGCTCCTAGTCGTATGATATGCCAATGACATCAGGTTGGTTATCCATCGTTTTCCTGGACACATACTTTGCGTATGCTCTCCACTTCCATATGAATGGCTAGGGGTCCAGTTATTTTGATGGCCTTCCTGGAGATTCAATGAGTTACTTCCTGGTGACATGGATCCTAGTACACCAGAGAGATTACACCATCGAACAATAGACTAATGTCTTATAGACACCAGACTGTGGTCGGTTTTATATGACCGCCCATGACATCAGGTAGAATCTTCCCTTCATCTCGTCCATTACGTATCAAGTACGCTTAATAATCCCACTACTTCAGGAATGGAAAGTGACGGAGTTGATAAGGATGTTTTCTCCTGGAGATTTCAATTGTGTTCACTTTCTCAGCAGCTTGATCAGGGCTACCGACAAGATTACACAACTGAAGAATAAACCCAGATGTCGAATCGACACTGGACATTAGCCGGTACGAATACTGACTATCACCGAGAGAGATTATTAGTGAGGTGTCTTAATGGTTGCCCAAATTTTCCATCAGGATTCACACTCTCTGCTCTCAGTGTTGCAAGCATGTTATGGGGAGAAGAGAATATAAGGAGTTCTTATTTCTATGTGATGTGGTGACATTAAAAATGTTGTAGTTACAACAATATTTCCCCTCTCTCACCCATGCCAGCAATTAAATTTTGGGATGGAGTAGGCCCCATATTATCTACTGGATCAAGTGTCCTAATTTCAGGGACAAAAATGAATTTCCCCCTGTAATAGCTGTCTCAGTTATATTTAAAATAATTTGTGTTCTCTGGTGTTTCAGGTACCTTAATTTTTGGATACATATATTGAACAACCAGCATGCACAAAATTATACAACATTATTGACAAGCCAATAATCAATTCATTCTGAGAAAAACAAATATCATGGATACAAGCAATTATGTTGACCCATAAGATATTTATACATCATTTTGAGTCTGCTACATTGAATTCCTAACTGATATATTAAAACAGTGATACATGCAATATTATCACTATTAATGAAATCAAACCTTCTAGAGATTTATTGTGGGTTTACATGTCTGGACAGTTGCCCTCATATAAGAGACAGGGTCCATTAAACAACACCATAAAAACTTCAAGAATTGGGTCTGATTTGCGAGAGGTCACCCCGGATTTTAATACCAACATAGAGATCCCAAAAGTGAGTCTTATGCAGGGTATACCCAAAGTTTGTATCCCGTCATCAGGGCAACAGGTATGTGAGCCCCTAGCAGGTTATTACCAGGGTTTAAATCCGAGACGAGTGTTCTTTTTCCCAGGGTTTATAGCCTGGAAAGAGCAACCAGTTATGTGACCAGGTTTTCCCAGGGTCTATATCCCGAAAAGAGCCACCCAGTTATGTGACATGTTTGATTGAGTTGCCAGAGGACCTAGTTTGTAGTGTTCTCTGGAGATATATCTTGAATAATAAATAACAAGATAAAGGATATGATTTAGCACGTTTTGTCTAGAGGTCACTCAAATGAGCTAATCATTCCCGCAATAGCCTTTTTGGAGAACATTTTTCTTTGGCTCAAACCCCCACTGTGAGACCTACTATGTATCTACACAGAAATTTATAAAAGAAGTAAAAGGTTCCCTTAAGGCCAGAAAAGATCTGAACTATTAGCGCCTGTACAACTGAGGATCCCTCTCACTCATTATACTGTTGACAGTGTGCTGTTCGTCCGTCACCTAGATCTCTTCTTTCTTTATTTTGTCAGTATGACCTATATCAGTTCAAGTAGTCCTTCAATTTTTGCAGACAAACAAACTTCAACAATAACTGTACATTACATCTGTTGGACAGGACATCTACATGACAGTTTCTTGACAAAAGTGGAACATACATTCACAAGGAATTGGTTTACACCACAAGTGTACAAGATAGACATCATGAGATACCTGACAACATCTATACAGGACTTTTCACAATATGTATAACCAACCACAGCACTTAAGACAGTCACCAGAGACAACACTTGACAGCAACTGTACAAGAAATTCACTGGGGACATGTACTTGAAACACTGGTTCAATCATACTGTTTATTGAGCTGATGGTGAGTCTAGTGATGACCATTGTTCATCCCATTTGTCATGTCAACACCTCAACAAGGTACATACAAAATGTACAAATATGCTAACATGCATGAAGATAACATGATACACCACCTCTCCATTACTCCACCAACTAATAACTCTCATCCACCTCTCCTCTCTAAGTACCACTACACCATTCTGTTTACAGTATCTATCTCTATCCTCATCTCCTGTCTCTTGGGAATTTAGGAAATCCTATCCATGGGCAACTCAAGGAAGAAACTACTGTTCTGGGTCTGTTGAATCCTTTTATCATCAGCATGGATGTTGGACTAGCTCCAGTTAGCAGCTTTCCCATAATAAGCTTCATGGCAGATTCATTCCTCTTGAAGACAAGAATTGGCAGGATGATATGATACTGTCTCTCACCGTTAACCAGACTGTCTGTGAATGCTGATACTGGGATACTTCAAAAGTTGAGGATAACACTCTCCTGACATTGGGAGATGTATACTCGGTACATGCAAAACATGACTTGCTGAAGAAACCCAGAGATAGGAACAAAATCCAATATACTGCAGCCCCTCAGTCAGTCCAATCTCACCTACACTTCAAGTCACATTCTTCAACACTGTGTGAGCACCAGGCTGGAGATTAACCAAGATAAGTCCTAGCTAAACAATCCATTGCACCAGTCATTTCACAAGTTGTCTTGAATGGGGTTAACAACCAGACTTGTTGTTTCATTCTCAGATGATCCTGATAATTATGATCACTGGAGTCTTCAGAACTATTTTTCTCCCTTATTTATATCCAGCTGTTTGAGAGCTGAGCTGAAAGTCTCTAGGAAATTCCCATATTGTGGGTTCTAGAAGATTTCACTTATAGAGAGTTGGTTCTGGATTCTGGGACTACTGGTTAGTTTTCCCAGATGATATATGGATGCCTCTCCTCCATCCTCCTGTTCTCTGTGGATATATAGAATGGCACAACATCTCTTCACATGTGTTAAAAGATGATGTTATCATACATTAACATACACAGATGGAGATGGGGAAGGTTAAGGTTGATGATGTAGTGAATTTCACTCTGATGTACTGTGGTAATCACAAGACCATATGCTGAGACAGGGTAGCTTAACACAATTACAAGCATTTATGTGGTCTAAGTTCCACCATGTTTGAACCACAGTAGACCTGGGCACAAGGAGGACCAGACACAGTACAGCAATCATTGTGACATAGCAACATGGGACAGGCATTGTGAAGGGAAATGGAAAATAGGCATTTACAACTGCAATATGCATTATGTATTAACTAATGGCATTTACCAAATTAGCAGACCAGACATCCATTCCTATAGGCTGTGATGTTGGTGCATGAATGTCTTATTCCATATTCACACAGCAATGCCAGACCTCACCCCTTTTCTCAGACAGACCTGTACTCACAGGTACATCATCTTATCATCATCATGTGCTCTTTCCCCACTGAGTAATGTCCACAGTAGGTAACAGAAGCTCAATTGCATAGCAATAGTTCACATATGCACCAAGCACATATGTGGAAAACATGTTTAGTCCTTGTAAGTTTGCATGAGCCATACATTATATTCAGCCAACTAAAACACAGGTTCACACACCTATGGTTCTCTGAGGAACTAGTTTATATGAACCATCCAACAGTAGAGGTACAGTGTAATACTTCAAAGAGAAATTATAGTAATTCTCTTGAGCTTATAGCGACCAGGCATCACATGGACTTAGCAATTCTGGCGTGCCATCACCGTCCTGTTTACATATGGATATTTGAAGCATCTTTCTTTCTACTAATGTGAGAGGCTATTTATTAAATCACCAACTCACTCACTCCATCATTCTCTGCGTTTTACAAAGGAACTTGTACATGTTTCATCACTCATTCCCATTCAGACTGCCATTTGTTAACTCGCACGAGAGCAAAGGTACAGTTGATTTTAAGAATAAGTCATCCTAGGCATGTAGAATGCACAAGGGGTTTTGGTTTGCGAATCTGCATGAGTGTACTACATTCCTCAAGCATACGCAACCAGTCACAACAAGGGATTGATATGCACTTGGAGTATACAGCGTGAAAGACGTGTCAAGGTTGAAGAAGCAATATTCAGAATTCTGGCGCACAGAAGTTAGGTTTTCCACTTTCACATATTATTCATAAAATACTCTTATATTCTTCTCTTTCGTACATTAGGTTTAGCCACAACATTAAAGTATGTTTTAAAGTGGTACCTGTTGTCCAGAGAACAATATTATTGAATCTTTAAGGGCATTGTTGGGTCATCACATCACCCTAGCGACCGCTCCTGGTGAAATTCCCGCTCCTACTAATTAGATTTTAAAATATGGCCCAGGAATAGCGTGGGCTCATTATTTATGAACCAATCAAAAGACAAGTGCATACCGCCGCCTCCCCCAACTCGTTCTGGAACCTTCGATCTAAGAATAGCCCTTATATTTGGGATGGTCCCTGTTAAGACTCAAAGTATATTATGAAATGTGTCGGACTGGAAATGGGGATTCTGTTCCATCATGCTACATGGCCCCTCTCTTAGATCTTTCATAGGTATGACAGATGATCGCAGAATCCACAGTTCCCAGATCCCTTAGGTGGTTTTGTCAATTACTCCCTGTCTCCCTTTACCCTACTAGAGTAGTACATTTGGAACTAAGTGATTTTCTCCTTAAAAAAAAATCTGCCCCAACATTGCATCTGTTGATGAATTTGGTGGCAAACGCAAAGACCATGAAGTTAGCCCTGCATTATGTTCCTTTAAGTCACTGGGAGCATCAGGAGTCCTGACTCCACTCATCTGTGAACTGCTCTTCTATTTACCTCTGACAGTGTTCCACTGCTGACATCCTTGCTATATTTCCTGTTGTGATAAATGATCTCTCTGAGTCACACCATCTCGTAATGTATGAATGTTCCATAGAGATTCATTATGTGAAGTAATGGCTTTGCAATTAAGCCAACTTCCAGATGACGTTTAGAGAGAATGGTTGCATTCCATGTATCTCTCAACATTTCACCTTATCAGAACTTCATTCTTCCATTCGCCACTGGAAAATGATAATCCTGTGAGAGTGTATTTAACTGAACACTTTCTCCAACAGTAATCTTGGCATTTGGAACTGGGTTAAAATTGTTGATCATCACCGGAGCAAATACAATCTCTTCCGGGTGAACTATAGCAGCCGCTGCAGAACTTGAGACTAAAACCTACTAGAGCAGATTTGGTTAGCGTTGGACACAGGGTCTACCTTTCCAATAAGCCTCTTGTGTTTGCAGATGGTAGCAATTTCCCATTATATTTCCTTTGACTTATTTCTGTAGTCTTACCATAGATTTAGAGGTGCTTGTCGGTTGAGATTCTCTCCTTCCGTTATGCCTCTATTTTGATGTGTTGTGAGAAGTGACAGCATTTTCTCTCCTTAGTTGCTCTATTTTCTAACGTAGCAACCTGAATTTTGTAGATGCAGCCAGACTGTGACATCTACTACTACCAATATAGAATTCCAGGTGGAGATTCCAACTAGTTGTCTTCAGCCATGCTTTAGCTAAGTGCTTTTGAGTGACTGGCAAGTATCCGTTCTTTCTCTCCCACATGAGCAAAACGTTTACTTTGGCGAATTAGGGCGAATTCCTCTCAGCACAGAGAAGTTCGTCATTATCACAGCCTACCTTTGAAGGTGTGTGATTATGTGGGTTAGCTTCTTAGTTGCCAATATTGACTGGAATTTTGGAAGCCAATTTTTACTGACTTTGAGGATAGGCCTGGCCAGGTCCTGTGAATACACCTCGCATCTCAGTAATAATATAAGATTCCACTGCATAATGCATTGTTCTTATTATATAAAGAGTCGACTGCTGACTTGCAGGGATCTTTATCTTGAAAGGAGTCAGCTGTTTTGAGAACAGTGATCTTTCGTTAGTCCACTGAATCGTAGACAATGTGTATAGAGTGTCAGCTGCTGGAATTGCAGTGAGCTCTACCATATAAGAGTTAACTGTTTAGAGACAGTAATCCTTATTACATTCCTACCATTTTTCCAGGCAGAAAGGTCTTCCCAATTGAGAATGAAAAAGGGGAATGACATCAGTTGTTCTCAACTTTGTCCGTCCTTTAATCTCCACCATTTTAAAGGCAGAAACGCTTTCTCAACTGAGGATGAATTGACGTCCGACGTCGGAGACGGATCCTGTTATATCTCTTCATGAAATTTTTCAGGTTGTCCACGTTATGCTCCTAGTCGTATGATATGCCAATGACATCAGGTTGGTTATCCATCGTTTTCTGGACACATACTTTGCGTATGCTCTCCACTTCCATATGAATGGCTAGGGGTCCAGTTATTTTGATGGCCTTCCTGGAGATTCAATGAGTTAACTCCTGGTGACAGTGGATCCTAGTACACCAGAGAGATTACACCATCGAACAATAGACTAATGTCTTATAGACACCAGACTGTGGTCGGTTTTATATGACCGCCCATGACATCAGGTAGAATCTTCCCTTCATCTCGTCCATTACGTATCAAGTACGCTTAATAATCCCACTACTTCAGGAATGGAAAGTGACGGAGTTGATAAGGATGTTTTCTCCTGGAGATTTCAATTGTGTTCACTTTCTCAGCAGCTTGATCAGGGCTACCGACAAGATTACACAACTGAAGAATAAACCCAGATGTCGAATCGACACTGGACATTAGCCGGTACGAATACTGACTATCACCGAGAGAGATTATTAGTGAAGTGTCTTAATGGTTGCCCAAATTTTCCATCAGGATTCACACTCTCTGCTCTCAGTGTTGCAAGCATGTTATGGGGAGAAGAGAATATAAGGAGTTCTTATTTCTATGTGATGTGGTGACATTAAAAATGTTGTAGTTACAACAATATTTCCCCTCTCTCACCCATGCCAGCAATTAAATTTTGGGATGGAGTAGGCCCCATATTATCTACTGGATCAAGTGTCCTAATTTCAGGGACAAAAATGAATTTCCCCCTGTAATAGCTGTCTCAGTTATATTTAAAATAATTTGTGTTCTCTGGTGTTTCAGGTACCTTAATTTTTGGATACATATATTGAACAACCAGCATGCACAAAATTATACAACATTATTGACAAGCCAATAATCAATTCATTCTGAGAAAAACAAATATCATGGATACAAGCAATTATGTTGACCCATAAGATATTTATACATCATTTTGAGTCTGCTACATTGAATTCCTAACTGATATATTAAAACAGTGATACATGCAATATTATCACTATTAATGAAATCAAACCTTCTAGAGATTTATTGTGGGTTTACATGTCTGGACAGTTGCCCTCATATAAGAGACAGGGTCCATTAAACAACACCATAAAACCTTCAAGAATTGGGTCTGATTTGCGAGAGGTCACCCCGGATTTTAATACCAACATAGAGATCCCAAAAGTGAGTCTTATGCAGGGTATACCCAAAGTTTGTATCCCGTCATCAGGGCAACAGGTATGTGAGCCCCTAGCAGGTTATTACCAGGGTTTAAATCCGAGACGAGTGTTCTTTTTCCCAGGGTTTATAGCCTGGAAAGAGCAACCAGTTATGTGACCAGGTTTTCCCAGGGTCTATATCCCGAAAAGAGCCACCCAGTTATGTGACATGTTTGATTGAGTTGCCAGAGGACCTAGTTTGTAGTGTTCTCTGGAGATATATCTTGAATAATAAATAACAAGATAAAGGATATGATTTAGCACGTTTTGTCTAGAGGTCACTCAAATGAGCTAATCATTCCCGCAATAGCCTTTTTGGAGAACATTTTTCTTTGGCTCAAACCCCCACTGTGAGACTACTATGTATCTACACAGAAATTTATAAAAGAAGTAAAAGGTTCCCTTAAGGCCAGAAAAGATCTGAACTATTAGCGCCTGTACAACTGAGGATCCCTCTCACTCATTATAATGTTGCCAGTGTGCTGTTCGTCCGTCACCTAGATCTCTTCTTTCTTTATTTTGTCAGTATGACCTATATCAGTTCAAGTAGTCCTTCAATTTTTGCAGACAAACAAACTTTAACAATAACTGTACATTACATCTGTTAGACAGGACATCTACATGACAGTTTCTTGACAAAAGTGGAACATACATTCACAAGGAATTGGTTTACACCACAAGTGTACAAGATAGACATCATGAGATACCTGACAACATCTATACAGGACTTTTCACAATATGTATAACCAACCACAGCACTTAAGACAGTCACCAGAGACAACACTTGACAGCAACTGTACAAGAAATTCACTGGGGACATGTACTTGAAACACTGGTTCAATCATACTGTTTATTGAGCTGATGGTGAGTCTAGTGATGACCATTGTTCATCCCATTTGTCATGTCAACACCTCAACAAGGTACATACAAAATGTACAAATATGCTAACATGCATGAAGATAACATGATACACCACCTCCCCTTACTCCACCAACTAATAACTCTCATCCACCTCTCCTCTCTAAGTACCACCACTACACCATTCTGTTTACAGTATCTATCTCTATCCTCATCTCCTGTCTCTTGGGAATTTAGGAAATCCTATCCATGGGCAACTCAAGGAAGAAACTACTGTTCTGGGTCTGTTGAATCCTTTTATCATCAGCATGGATGTTGGACTAGCTCCAGTTAGCAGCTTTCCCAAAATAAGCTTCATGGCAGATTCATTCCTCTTGAAGACAAGAATTGGTAGGATGATATGATACTGTCTCTCACCGTTGACCAGACTGTCTGTGAATGCTGATACTGGGATACTTCAAAAGTTGAGGATAACACTCTCCTGACATTGGGAGATGTATACTCGGTACATGCAGAACATGACTTGCTGAAGAAACCCAGAGATAGGAACAAAATCCAATATACTGCAGCCCCTCAGTCAGTCCAATCTCACCTACACTTCAAGTCACATTCTTCAACACTGTGTGAGCACCAGGCTGGAGATTAACCAAGATAAGTCCTAGCTAAACAATCCATTGCACCAGTCATTTCACAAGTTGTCTTGAATGGGGTTAACAACCAGACTTGTTGTTTCATTCTCAGATGATCCTGATAATTATGATCACTGGAGTCTTCAGAACTATTTTTCTCCCTTATTTATATCCAGCTGTTTGAGAGCTGAGCTGAAAGTCTCTAGGAAATTCCCATATTGTGGGTTCTAGAAGATTTCACTTATAGAGAGTTGGTTCTGGATTCTGGGACTACTGGTTAGTTTTCCCAGATGATATATGGATGCCTCTCCTCCATCCTCCTGTTCTCTGTGGATATATAGAATGGCACAACATCTCTTCACATGTGTTAAAAGATGATGTTATCATACATTAACATACACAGATGGAGATGGGGAAGGTTAAGGTTGATGATGTAGTGAATTTCACTCTGATGTACTGTGGTAATCACAAGACCATATGCTGAGACAGGGTAGCTTAACACAATTACAAGCATTTATGTGGTCTAAGTTCCACCATGTTTGAACCACAGTAGACCTGGGCACAAGGAGGACCAGACACAGTACAGCAATCATTGTGACATAGCAACATGGGACAGGCATTGTGAAGGGAAATGGAAAATAGGCATTTACAACTGCAATATGCATTATGTATTAACTAATGGCATTTACCAAATTAGCAGACCAGACATCCATTCCTATAGGCTGTGATGTTGGTGCATGAATGTCTTATTCCATATTCACACAGCAATGCCAGACCTCACCCCTTTTCTCAGCCAGACTTGTCTCACAGATACATCATCATCATCATGTGCTCTCTCCCCACTGAGTAATGTCCACAGTAGGTAACAGAAGCTCAATTGCATAGCAATAGTTCACATATGCACCAAGCACATATGTGGAAAACATGTTTAGTCCTTGTAAGTTTGCATGAGCCATACATTATATTCAGCCAACTAAAACACAGGTTCACACACCTATGGTTCTCTTAGGAACTAGTTTATATGAACCATCCAACAGTAGAGGTAACAGTGTAATACTTCAAAGAGAAATTATAGTAATTCTCTTGAGCTTATAGCGACCAGGCATCACATGGACTTAGCAATTCTGGCGTGCCATCACCGTCCTGTTTACATATGGATATTTGAAGCATCTTTCTTTCTACTAATGTGAGAGGCTATTTATTAAATCACCAACTCACTCACTCCATCATTCTCTGCGTTTTACAAAGGAACTTGTACATGTTTCATCACTCATTCCCATTCAGACTGCCATTTGTTAACTCGCACGAGAGCAAAGGTACAGTTGATTTAAGAATAAGTCATCCTAGGCATGTAGAATGCACAAGGGGTTTTGGTTTGCGAATCTGCATGAGTGTACTACATTCCTCAAGCATACGCAACCAGTCACAACAAGGGATTGATATGCACTTGGAGTATACAGCGTGAAAGACGTGTCAAGGTTGAAGAAGCAATATTCAGAATTCTGGCGCACAGAAGTTAGGTTTTCCACTTTCACATTTTATTCATAAAATACTCTTATATTCTTCTCTTTCGTACATTAGGTTTAGCCACAACATTAAAGTATGTTTTAAAGTGGTACCTGTTGTCCAGAGAACAATATTATTGAATCTTAAGGGCATTGTTGGGTCATCACATCACCTAGCGACCGCTCCTGGTGAAATTCCCGCTCCTACTAATTAGATTTTAAAATATGGCCCAGGAATAGCGTGGGCTCATTATTTATGAACCAATCAAAAGACAAGTGCATACCGCCGCCTCCCCCAACTCGTTCTGGAACCTTCGATCTAAGAATAGCCCTTATATTTGGGATGGTCCCCGTTAAGACTTAAAGTATCCTTATGAAATGTGTCGGACTGGAAATGGGGATTCTGTTCCATCATGCTACAATCATCATCATCATCTTCCACTTCTGCCGTCAAGCTTCGTGGGGAGGAATAATTTGCGTTCCAGCGCCCGGTGTACGGCACTGGATAGTGTCATTCCGTGTGGTTGTACAATGTCTCTGATGTCGTCAATCCATTTTCTTCTTGGACGTCCTCGTGGTCTCGTCGCAGATGATCTTTGATGTAAGGCCAGTGATGGTAGTTGCTGATGCTGCATTCTAATGACATGGCCAAACCACTTGATCTTCTGTCTGTCAATAAATGTGGCACAAGGTGTTGATCCCACAGTCTGTCTGATAGTAGCATTTCTTACTCGGTCTCGGATTGTTAAGTTGGCAGCTCTCCTCAGGCATCTCATTTCGCAGGTGTTGATTCTGCGAAGGTGTAATTTGGATAAAGTCCAGGTTTGAGATTGGTAGCATAGGGTTGGTGTGAATATGCTGTTTATTATCTGTCGTTTTGCGGACATGGGTATGTTTGGATGTTTCAGTAAGGGTGATAGTTGATATGTAAGTGCACTAGCTTTTTGACATCTGATTTCAATTTCTCTGTCCAATCTGCCATCTTCTGTGATCATACTTCCAAGGTATTTGAATTCTTTGACTTGTTTCAGAGGTGTGTTATTTATCTGTATATTTAGTGGGCCTGGCGATCTGCTAACTTGCATTACTTCGGTTTTGGCTGTGTTTCAAATGATCTATTTTCAGCAATCACTGAGTTGAGACACTTTCCAGTATGACAGTACAGGGCAAGATGTGGTGAGTAAAATAAGGTGCGGCAAGCGCAGAAAATTTCAGGGCAGGAAAAAAAGGCTGTGAACAGCCACCTTGGTAGAATTTTGAGGTGGAGAAGGCCTGGATGGATAAACGTAGTGCTGTAAGGAGATGGCAAAACGCAAAGAAGAACAGAGACGCCCATACTATTCCCTACATGTACTTACAAAGAGAGATGCACAAAATAGTAAGCTATTTGAAAGAACTGGTTAAGGTGGTTAAAAGTGAAAAATGGGCAGAGGTATGTCAAAGAGTAAGCACAGACAAGTCACTGAAACTGTTTTGGCGACTACATAAAAGCATGAGTGGGGTAGTCAAGAAAAAGAGAATTTCTGACTTCCAAGGTGCTGACCTCATCCGGCAGAGGACTGACGAGAATAAGGGCAAAGCCCTCTTCGAACGCTATCGAGAGCAGAGCAAACAGACAGACATGAGAGGCCGAAATCTTGCCCAGGAGGTCACCTCAGACAGGTGTAAGGCCTAGAACATTTCGCATGAAGACACAGTGACAGTGAAAGAAATCAAGGCTGTGCTTCGATGATCAAAAATACAGCGCTCCAGGGCCAGATGACATAAGATATGACGACCTCAATAGGTGTACCGACAACGAGCTAGAGAAACTAGCAGACATGTACAACAACAATAGTATAGGGAGTGCTAGCATCACGGAAGTCACCAAGTCACCAGGCTGCTGAACGCAATATACGATACTGGGGATATACCTCCTGCATTATGTAATTCTATATTTATTGCAATCCCGAAGAAATCAGGAGTCTTGGAATGCGATCAACATAGAACAATTAGTATAATGAGCCACATCACAAAGATTCTGCTGAGAATTATCATACAAAGAGTTAGGAAGAAAATACAACCCGAAATAGGAGAAGAACAATGTGGGTTTGTAGAAGGCAAGGGCACAATAAATGCTGTGTACATACTGAGAACAGTAATAGAGCGTTCTATAGAAGTAAACAGAGATCTATATCTTTGTTTATTGACTACACAAAGGCTTTCGATAAAGTGAGACATGTCGACATGATAAGGATGCTTGAAGATCTACAAATTGATGGAAAAGACCTTAGACTTGTAAAAAATATATATTGAAAACAACAATCTGCCATCAGAATTGATAACGATGTAGGTCAATATCAGCCTATTAAAAGAGGTGTGAGACAGGGATGTGTAATCTCCAGAACGTTTTTCCCTGTACAGTGAAAATATATTTAGAAATATAAAAGATATGGAAGGAATCAACATTGTTGGACGATACATCAATAACATTAGATATGCAGATGATACAGTCTTGATTGCAGACAATGAACAGGACCTGCACAATTTAATAGATGCGGTTGTTGCACACAGTGAACAACTAGGGTTAGAACTGAATATTAAGAAGACACAGATTATGGTCGTCACTAGGAAGAAGGAAATACCACATGTGATATACGAGTTTTGTTGTTGTTTTTTTTTTTTTTGCATATCCTTTACAGGACATCGCTGTCAACACCAGCATCTTTCAGCTGTATGTTGATTTCTTGGCAAGATTACGCTCAGTAGTTTGCCATTGCTTTCTGAGCGGCCGGCTCACATACCCCGTAAGTTACCGATGCGATTCGAACCACTGCTGATTCTCACCGTCATCACGTTACCGACGAGAATATACGAGATTACGGAGAAAAGTCATAACCTCTAAGCCACGAAGCCGGCACGATATACGAGTAGATGAACATATTCTTAAACAAGTGAATCGATATTGTTATCTCGGTAGTCATAACATCTGATGGGAGATGCCTTGAAGAGATTAGAACAAGAATTGCCATTGCGAAGGTAGCGTTTTGCAAGATGACAAACATACTGACCAACAAAAAGATATCAGATGAAACGAGAAAAAGAGTGTTGAGATGCTACATAGAACCTATACTTTTGTATGGATGTGAAGCGTGGACAATAAGCAGTCAAGCTGAAAAACAGCTAGTGGCTGTGGAAATGTGGTTTCTGAAGAAAAGGCAAAGAATACCATGGACAGATAGAAAAACCAACGAACAAGTCCTTCAAGAAACAAATAAGGATCGTAAACTGATTAGAGTCATCAGACGTAGACAGTCAACATTTTTTGGGCATGTTATGAAAAGAAATGAATTGGAGAACTTGGTGACAACTGGCAAGATCGAAGGCAGGAGACCAAGGGGAAGACCTAGAAGCAAATATCTGGATGGCTTGGCCACGTGGCATGGTCGAGACAGAAACACAGAGCTGATCCACGACTCTGGTGATCGAGTGAGATGACAGAACAATACCGCCCACGATTACTGGCATGCAGAATACAAGCTGCTGGAGAAATTAATTGCTAGAGAAATATCAAGCCAGCTAGTCAAGCAAGGTGTTTTCCCACCCACCCTAGAAGAGTACCGTCCCAAAAGAGAAACCTGGATCAATGCAGCAGTTTTTGCCCATGATATTTATGAAGGTTTCCAGTCAGGCATTGCATTTTTTTTTTTAAAACTTTTATTGAGTGTTAAAATCGTTGCAAAGTGTATTGTTCATGTTTTTACAGAGTTGCATGTGGACGTGTAGGGACATATGCGCAAAATTACATCTTATACATTTTAACAATTTTACATTGAAATTGTTGTAAGGTGACATTACAAAACAACAGCTGATGATAGTGCACCGTTATTATTTCCCCTGCCACCTCTCTCCCCTGTCGGCCCCAAAACCACTAATACCATCACCACCAATCAGTAATGATGCTTGCTTGCTTGTGTACGTTGGCTTGAGCTCCAACGCGAAGTCCTGTATGTCGGATGAAGGCATCCTGTTGTCCAACATCAGTGTGATGTCATACAGGACCTGGGTTTTGCGTGAGTATCCGTTGTCCCATGTCTGGCTTATTGGTATGCAGACTGGTGGTTCCTCGCCGTACAGGCAGACACTCTCCGACTTCGGAGGAATCGGCGATCCTACTGACTTTAGCCAGGACCCCGAAGGGACCTGTTGCCCAGGACGCTCGACGAGGACGCGTCAATAGGTCTTGGCCAGTATATAACCCGGCCCTGGTGCCTTGGAAACACCTCTGCGTCCCATCAGTAATGATGAAACTGGCAGTATAAAATGTTTGAACCAATCGGCGAGGGTGGCAGCAGCATCAACAAACAACTAGTGTCAAGATGGTGGGAATGGGAGGTGTAACAGTATCCGGGTTTACAAGGCAGAAAGGTAGTGGTTGCTGTAACAAGCTACGTGGAGGGTCCCAAATAGCCCTATCACAATATTTCAAAATTATTCTCTTTATAGCCCTGGCTGGGATAGGTCTTTACCTGCCAACCCTCCTCCGTTTTCCCCGGACTCACTGTCACTCTTTCTTTCGACCTAAGGACCTATTTCCTGCCGTGTTCTTCTGGCTGATCCATAGATATAACACAGTGCTCGTTGGAATAAACTAAAACTGGATTTATTAAATCAATACAGGACAGCACAGAAAAACATCAAGGCAGTTAACACAGAAAGTTCTAAACAGACACAACACAGATAAAGTTCAGGCACAGAGCCTCAGGTTGCCATAGTCACAGACCCAGCTTCATATACTGTCCGATCTGTCCACATACATCTCACCACGTGTGCCAGAATCTCCTTCCTTCCCGGTACTCGGGTGTAAGTTCAACAGGTTTCTGTAGACTCAAATCCACTGGTTTTTGAGGACTTCCATTGAATTATGGTTTCCCATAATGGGAATTGTTCATGGAATTAACATAGATAGGTGTCTTTCAATGTCCGGTACAAAATGGGTATGCCGGATAATCATGCGTAGACTCAGCCTAGAAATCAACTGCTCTCGGGCCTATGTCACTGAAAGGACCCGAGATGCACCATTACTGCAAATTGTCATTTTCTCATGGTATGCAGGATAATCATGCGTAGACTCAGCCCAGAATTCAACTGCTCTCGGGCCTATGTCATTTCCTCAAGATACGCCCTTGCCTCTCTCTCAGAGTTAGGCACACCATGTGTGATATGGCTAATACATTGACCTGGCTTCATCAGACGTATTTGGCTCTAGCATAGAAGCTGTGTGGATACTGTCCGATTTAGTCACGTCCAACAGAAGAGGACCCTGGAGATGACAAACAATATTGAGCGACTGGGTTGACTCATGCATCACACAATCCTGAGGACCAATAGGGTCTCAGTTACTACATTTGACATATAGGATCTCTACCCAATGTATTATGTACGATACCCGAATGAATGGGCCTGACCTGTCAGGTAGCCCCTGGATTGGCTACGTCCGGGCTTGAGTAGACCTCCAGCTTGTAGATGTCAGGTTGTCCACCCTAGGAACGTTTTGTCTACAAGACACACTTTCCACACTCATACCAAGCCTTTATTATTATTGGGCACATTCATTTCCATGCTTTCCTCTCACTTGCAAACCATGCCTTTCTCGCAACCAAGATCTTGTGGTGTGGTGCGCCTAGTAATCTGTGGGTTTCTCCCCGTTAACTAAATATAGTATAGTAGTGGGGTTATATGGCACACCGTGTAGTTCCCCATTCCCAGCAAGAATATGAAAGAAGATACTACCCCTCCCGGCCGCCGCTCTCGACTGAGCTGTCGCCCCAATGTACCGGCATTGCCCTGCACAAGCCATAGTGTAGATGAGTTCAGGTTCTCTCAGTGAGATAGAGGAGTCCATTATCCTCCCGACATCATCCTATCGAGTGACAGACGAAAGAGATAGTCCTGTGGCTAGCCTCTTCTGGCTCAAGAAGATAGATCATAGATTACCATAGCTATCCAATGATGATATTTCACAGAAAGATGACAATATGCCCAATTCAAGCCGTAGAAAGAAAGATAGCAACAGCTCCTCTGACGCCAAGAACAAATGAAATCCTCTGTGGAGATATATTGTTCAGATTCACTTCCCCGGCTATGCCAAGAACAAAACACCTAGTTAGATTGCCAACGGTCACCCAACTCTTCATTTGTTATGATTGGCTTTTCGCCAAGTCATCCTCCCCCTCGAGACAAAATACATTTATAAGTCCAGGTCTGGCAGGACCACCCACAACTCAAGTATTACCTTTCCACTACCTCAGTAGTCTGTTGCACCTCTGTCGTAATCTTTAAATCACTTGACATGCTGCAACTATCAAACGGTAGGTGTTGGCACGGCCATCAATTGACCAGCAGCTGCACCAGTGCACATTTGACGCAAGGCGCTCCATCGGGTCTACCCGAAAGGAAAGACAAATATATACTCGCTCCATGTAAAGATTGTGGTATGAAGATAACCCAAAGAACCATCTTTCCTGGAGATTTGAGCGAACAAGAGAACTGAGAGTTTCCGAAAGCCGTTTCCCCCTGTTTACCCAAAATAAAAGAATGCATAAGGACATGGGCCACTGGCGTTTCGCTACATAGGCCCCCTCTTAAGAAAGTCGAACCCTACGAACTTTCTACTGTCAGTGGTTCTGTTCGAATGACCCCACCCTCACATTCAACCATAGGATGCCGTGATAGGAAATCTGCTCCCACATTCTCCCTTCCGGGGATGTATTCGACCGTGAACTGATACGGTTGTAGGAGCAATGACCATCTCATTAACCTCGCGTTCAGTTTCTTAGAAGTTGCCAAGAACGTCAGAGGTTGATGGTCGGATTGCACTTTGAACTGGACTCCATACAGATAAGGTTGAAATTTCTGTACCGCCCACACTAGAGCTAGACATTCCCGTTCGACGGTGGAGTAATTCCGTTCGGCGGGTAACAGTTTTCGACTGGCATATGCCACCGGACACAGCACCGAAGGATTATCTCGCCCTTCCTGCAACAGAGTTGCCCCAATCCCTATGTTACTCGCGTCGGTTCTCAGAACAAACGTTTTCTCCAAATCTGGGAGTTGCAGGACTGGCCTATCCACCAACGCCTGTTTCAGCTTCCCATAAGCCTCTTCACAGCTCGGGGTCCAAACTATAGGATCTGGCGATCCTTTCTTCAGGGTTTCGGTTAACGGCGCCCCTATTTCGTTGAACTTCGGAATGAATTTCTGGTAAAACCCACACAGAGACAAGAAAGACCTAATATCTTTTTTGGATTTAGGACGGGGTGCGAGACGGACCTTCTCAATATTCTTTTCTTCCGGTACCAGTCCCCCTGGGGTAATAGTATGTCCCAGAAATTCCAAGGATTGATATCCAATCATGCATTTGGCTCCCCTCCTCTTTCAATCTTATGAAGATCTGTTCCAAGGATTTCAGGTGATCATTCAGATTGTCAGACGCGATGAGAATATCATCCATAAACGAGACGACAGAGGGATCCCTTAAAGGGTCTAATAACTTTCTCATCATGCGTGTGAACACACTGGGCGCATTGCTCAGCCCAAAAGGCATCACCTTAAATTCGTAATGGCCGCTCGGAGTACTGAAAGCGAGCATGGGCCGAACCTCAGGCTTCACAGGGATCTGATAATATCCCCGGCTTAAATCGATTTTTGAGAAGTACTTTGCCCTATTTAATCTGGCAAATAGTTGATTTGTGTTTGGTAACGGCTCAACTTGGAATGTCGTACAACTGTTTAAATGCCTGTAATCAATACATAAGCGGTGCTCCCCGCTTGGCTTCCTCAACAAGACAACCCCTGCATTATACGGAGAAGTCGAAGGAGTGATGATGTCATCGTCCAGAAGCTTCTGGATTTCAGCTTCCAGGGCCTTCTCTTTCGAAAAGGGCACTGGATATATTTTTTGGCGAACGGGGTCTTGGGTATTCAGAGTCATATCAAACTCGACTAACCCTGTCCGCCCTGGCCGATCGGTAAGAATCTGCTGATGGGACTCCAACAAACGGATGACCAGGTCTGTTTCTTCAGCCGACAGATCAGGATTTATATGTACATCCCTATAGGTTTCCCCAGGGTGTAATGGATACCCCCTATCCGCGTCTTCGCCCGATTCAGTTTCCATCGCGACCGCCATAGTCATGAGTGGGAGAGAAGTACCATCGGATCGTTCCTCATATTTTTTGAGGAGGTTAATGTGGAAGATTTTAGATTTCCCCCTGATCCGGATCGCATAATTGGTACGGGACACAACCCTTTCCACCGGGAAAGGCCCCTGCCAACCAATCTCGAGTTTATTGGAACCTACTGGAAGTAACAACAGAACCCGATCCCCCACCTTAAGAGACCTATCTTTCGTCCTTCTATTGTAGTAGGCCGCGTGTCTCTTTCTGGCCGCCCTCAGATTCTGAGCTGCCAAAGCCCAACTTGTCTGGAGTTTCTTCTTTAACTCTTCGACGTATTTATATGAGGATACAACTTCTTCGGAAGTTTCTTCCTTTGTCCAACATCTCAATAGGGCTTCTAAGGGACCCTTAATAGGTCTCCCGAATAGTAGAGTGGCTGGTGGCAACCCAGTCGACCCATGGGGAACCTCCCGATAGGCGAACAAGGCGGCTGAGATATACTCATCCCATCTGTCTGGTTTCTCTTGAGCCAGCTTCCGAAGCATGGTCATCAAGGTACCATTAAACCTCTCTACTTGCCCATTAGACTGAGGGTGGTACGGGCTTGTGTGAATGTGGTTAGTCTGGAAGATACGAAAGACTTCTTCCATCAGCTTACCACAGAACTGAGACCCATTGTCCGTTAGGATCTGGTTGGGAAATCCCAACCGAGTAAAGGTCTCCATCAGTGCATCAGCCACTCGCTTAGAGTCGATTGTGGCCAACGGTATCAGCCTCGCCCCACATGGAACAGCAATCCACCATCGTGAGAATGTACTTATTCCTCTTCCTAGTCCGAGGAAGAGGACCAACAAGATCGATGGCAACTCTCTCGAAAGGAGAGTTCATAATGGGCATGTCTCCCAGGACTACCGGAGCCGTCCAGTGTTTTGGTGCCACACGCTGGCACTCTGGGCACGACTTGACGTACCTACGCACGTCTCCAGTCATCCCTGGCCAGTAGTAATGGCAGGAAATGCGCTGGAGAGTTGCCCCGACACCCATATGTCCACTGAATGAAATGGTGTGTCCCATATGAAGAAGCTGTTCCCGATAGGCCTTAGGAACTACCAGCTGTCCATGCTGGCGTTCCTCCACTCCGGCTCTCCGGTACAGTAACCGATTCTTCATATAATACTGACCCCGTCTTGGTGGGTCAGACTTTTTTGGCAACTGGTTGAAGCAAGGTTGCAACGTAGCATCCTGGCTTTGAGCAGCTCGTAACTCCCCAGGCAAGGGATTCACGATCAAGGCCGGCGTCTGCTCATCTCCCGATTGAGATCTGGTTTGCATTGCCCCTACGTACATGGGTTCGGTTGGAATCCCTAGAAAGACGTAGCGACAACCCAAGATCATTGGGAAAATCGGATCTAGCAGAACGGCTGCCTGTATAGTGCCGGTAACATATTTCGATTTGATGTCTACCTTCGCAATCGGAAGAGACATCGCTACCGCACTCTTGGTCGCCGTTTGAATCTCAATAGACTCCCCGGTTAGCTGCTCTGGGCTCACTAAGTGTGAGGAAATTACGGCCTCAAACTGCAGACCGGTGTCATAGAGACACTCGACTGGTTGTCCGTTCACAAGTATCGTCTCTACTACTGGTGGTTTCTCTGAATCTTTGTTCTCTAGACCCCTCCCTTCTACCTCCTTGTTAGACCCTTCCCCGGTTTCTACAAGACAGGCAGCATAGTGAGAGTCTTTCTGTTTGCGCCGGCAATCAGCCGTATTGTGTGTAGGAGATTTGCAGTAGGCGCACCACTTTTCACTCCACTTTCTTTTAGGAGATCCAGGTGGACTCTTACCAGAGGGTTTCTTATTTGGAACTTTATCGAAAGGATCCTCCTTCTTAGTGTGAGCTGTTTTAGGGTTCTTCTTCTTTCCAGACCATGTATCTGGTGATCGGGGATTGGGTTGTGACAGTTCCCCATTATCTCCATGAGCTAGCACATACCTTTCCGCCAATGTGTTGACTATGTCTAACCTTTCTGCCCCATTTTCAAGCAAGAAGGTTTGCAATGGCTTAGGCATCATCCTCTTCATTTGGTCCACGACCACTAATTCTTCCAAACTTTCATAGTCGTTAGCAAATCCAGCTAATGACATCCACTTCAAAAGGTAAGACTTCAGTCTGACACTGTAGGCTGCGAACATCTCTCCTGGCTCTCTCTTGGACTTTCTGAACTGCTGACGGTATGTATGAGCTGTCATCTGGAACCTTTTCAATAATGCTTTTTCCAGAGCCTCATAGTCATTCTCCATACCAGGTGGCAACCTTGAGTAGACCTCGTACGCGGTCCCCCTCAGGCCCTGCGAGAGTTTCAAGTTCCATTTCCCACGTTCCAGTCCCATAGCCAAAGCCATCGACTGAAATCTGTGAAGATACTGGTCGATCTTATCTTTGTGTTCATCGAACGGGAGTAATGGGAACTTCATTGCCTGGTATGGACCGCCACTAGAAGATGTTGAGTCAGGGAGAACAGCGCCTCCCACTGCACCCTCGGTTTCCTTGGCAGTTTGAGCTTTTAGCTCCAACTCCCTCATACGGAACTCATGGTCTCTGACTGCCTGCTCGGCCTCCCTTTTCTTGGCTTCGCGCACAGCCTGTCTGAAGTCTCTTTCCACTTCCTGCACATATTTCTGTAACTCCGCTCCATCATAGCCCATCTCACGCCCTGTAACCTGTACGTCAGCGACATTAAACCCAGCTGATGCCATCCTAAACTCAAAGGGTAAGGGAAGAGGTAATTGTCTATTAAATTGCACTCACAAGTACACAACAAGTTACATTACACGACCACAACACGTCGTATGTCGGTCAGTCTGTGTCAGGAAGAGTATAGACAATAGCCAGGCACGGTAGGCAGAACCTATTGATAGTAGACAAGGATATCTGTCCCCTATCACTATATCAGCCAGAACTCCACCAGGATTTTTTCAGATCCCGGACGAGCCCCCAGAAATTGTAACAAGCTACGTGGAGGGTCCCAAATAGCCCTATCACAATATTTCAAAATTATTCTCTTTATAGCCCTGGCTGGGATAGGTCTTTACCTGCCAACCCTCCTCCGTTTTCCCCGGACTCACTGTCACTCTTTCTTTCGACCTAAGGACCTATTTCCTGCCGTGTTCTTCTGGCTGATCCATAGATATAACACAGTGCTCGTTGGAATAAACTAAAACTGGATTTATTAAATCAATACAGGACAGCACAGAAAAACATCAAGGCAGTTAACACAGAAAGTTCTAAACAGACACAACACAGATAAAGTTCAGGCACAGAGCCTCAGGTTGCCATAGTCACAGACCCAGCTTCATATACTGTCCGATCTGTCCACATACATCTCACCACGTGTGCCAGAATCTTCTTCCTTCCCGGTACTCGGGTGTAAGTTCAACAGGTTTCTGTAGACTCAAATCCACTGGTTTTTGAGGACTTCCATTGAATTATGGTTTCCCATAATGGGAATTGTTCATGGAATTAACATAGATAGGTGTCTTTCAATGTCCGGTACAAAATGGGTATGCCGGATAATCATGCGTAGACTCAGCCTAGAAATCAACTGCTCTCGGGCCTATGTCACTGAAAGGACCCGAGATGCACCATTACTGCAAATTGTCATTTTCTCATGGTATGCAGGATAATCATGCGTAGACTCAGCCCAGAATTCAACTGCTCTCGGGCCTATGTCATTTCCTCAAGATACGCCCTTGCCTCTCTCTCAGAGTTAGGCACACCATGTGTGATATGGCTAATACATTGACCTGGCTTCATCAGACGTATTTGGCTCTAGCATAGAAGCTGTGTGGATACTGTCCGATTTAGTCACGTCCAACAGAAGAGGACCCTGGAGATGACAAACAATATTGAGCGACTGGGTTGACTCATGCATCACACAATCCTGAGGACCAATAGGGTCTCAGTTACTACATTTGACATATAGGATCTCTACCCAATGTATTATATACGATACCCGAATGAATGGGCCTGACCTGTCAGGTAGCCCCTGGATTGGCTACGTCCGGGCTTGAGTAGACCTCCAGCTTGTAGATGTCAGGTTGTCCACCCTAGGAACGTTTTGTCTACAAGACACACTTTCCACACTCATACCAAGCCTTTATTATTATTGGGCACATTCATTTCCATGCTTTCCTCTCACTTGCAAACCATGCCTTTCTCGCAACCAAGATCTTGTGGTGTGGTGCGCCTAGTAATCTGTGGGTTTCTCCCCGTTAACTAAATATAGTATAGTAGTGGGGTTATATGGCACACCGTGTAGTTCCCCATTCCCAGCAAGAATATGAAAGAAGATACTACCCCTCCCGGCCGCCGCTCTCGACTGAGCTGTCGCCCCAATGTACCGGCATTGCCCTGCACAAGCCATAGTGTAGATGAGTTCAGGTTCTCTCAGTGAGATAGAGGAGTCCATTATCCTCCCGACATCATCCTATCGAGTGACAGACGAAAGAGATAGTCCTGTGGCTAGCCTCTTCTGGCTCAAGAAGATAGATCATAGATTACCATAGCTATCCAATGATGATATTTCACAGAAAGATGACAATATGCCCAATTCAAGCCGTAGAAAGAAAGATAGCAACAGCTCCTCTGACGCCAAGAACAAATGAAATCCTCTGTGGAGATATATTGTTCAGATTCACTTCCCCGGCTATGCCAAGAACAAAACACCTAGTTAGATTGCCAACGGTCACCCAACTCTTCCTTTGTTATGATTGGCTTTTCGCCAAGTCATCCTCCCCCTCGAGACAAAATACATTTATAAGTCCAGGTCTGGCTGGACCACCCACAACTCAAGTATTACCTTTCCACTACCTCAGTAGTCTGTTGCACCTCTGTCGTAATCTTTAAATCACTTGACATGCTGCAACTATCAAACGGTAGGTGTTGGCACGGCCATCAATTGACCAGCAGCTGCACCAGTGCACATTTGACGCAAGGCGCTCCATCGGGTCTACCCGAAAGGAAAGACAAATATATACTCGCTCCATGTAAAGATTGTGGTATGAAGATAACCCAAAGAACCATCTTTCCTGGAGATTTGAGCGAACAAGAGAACTGAGAGTTTCCGAAAGCCGTTTCCCCCTGTTTACCCAAAATAAAAGAATGCATAAGGACATGGGCCACTGGCGTTTCGCTACAGTTGCTTTTATAATGTTTGTGTTGTTACATGCGTTCTGTGTATTTAGTATTTGTGTAGATGTATTTACGGAGCGTTGCATGTGGGCGTGTATGTGACGTGTGCATATTTTATTCATTGGACATATTTACATGTGTAGGGGGGTAATTAGGCTGAAAGAAAAAACTTCCAATTTTTGTTTCCCTTGCCACACTCTCACCTATTAGACCCACCACACCAATGCCCTCATCATCACTCTCTGTTAATGATGGTAAAGGCAGGATAACTATTTGAACCAAACTGTTGAGGGTATCAGCAAAGGCAACAACAACCATGAGCGAGGGGGGGGGGGCACATGGGAAATGGGGTTTTATATTAATAATGATGACAATAATAATGACAAGAAGAACATTCTATGGGTAGTAACAGCAATGATAATAACAGCAATGATAGTAATAGTTATGAAAATGATTAAATTTTTTAAACATGTGATTCCATTTGCTAAGATGATTTTCTTAGGAATGGTGTTAACATAGCATAGCAGGTACATACAAATGCAAAATGCTGTTTTTAATAATAGTTGGAGTTGATTTACTTGGTTGTTTCGGGATTTGAAATTTAAATATTGGCACAAACTTATGAAGAATATTTTTTTTCCACAGTTCAGTTACTTTAGTATATCACTAAGCCATCGAGTAGATTTGTCATTCGTGCCTAGAATATCACCGAGTTGGTTACACACGCTCTACAATATGGGTGACCAATTTAACCTGGCGAAAATCCCTGAAAGTTAGTAAACAAGCGAGAACCGCAATTCAAATCCAGTGTTACAGAAGAATTAATTGCAAAAATACATATTTTAAGTGCCATGGACAGCACAATTAGACATGGAAGTGTAATGGGGAAAAAGGTCAAGAAACTAGAAAACGTGTGCATGAGAGAAAAGAATGGTGGGAACAGATGATGTAGTTGTATGTGATGAGGTAAGATTTACAAACAAGCAATAGACAGTAAGAATTCTGACGAGACGTGAACGGGCAAGTCATTTAGCAAGTGTCATTGACACTACTGTACTTATATTCATTATAATTCGTTCTTAATATACTCTTCACTAGTATTATATTTGTGCTTGTTAATATATGACATTTTGACATTCGCTTCTGTATCAAAACGGGGGGCCCCATGTAGATGGTCATCAAGTAGACATCCGGTGTCATTGACAAACACTTTCCAAATCCTCATATGTGGGTTTTCGATAGCTACGAACGTGTTGGGCGTTTTTATAAGGTGAAGACTATTGGAACCAAACCACAGCCAACCATTCTCATCCAGTGCGAACGTGTCTGGCCACTGTATGTTCTTTTCGTCCTGAATTAACTTCACTTGAGTGGCCAAGGTCACTTGATCAATCGGCAGTTTCTGTTCCTCCATGTCGCTTTCCATGTCCCAATAGTAGGCTGCATTTAGATTCACCGCCCCGTAGTACAGATATCTGGTCTTGTGAATCATGCCATCGGTCTGCGACACCTCCTTCCCTACATTTCTAACTTTGCCCTCCAGCGTGGTATAGTTCCTTAAGCTGATGTCGGCACTTGGAACAGATCGTAACCTCCGAGTACGCTGTAGTAAACATACTCAAAGTCCGGGGACATGGCTATTCCGTCTATAGGCACTGGCATATTATACAACTTATTGCCTATCTCCATGACAAAATAGTTGATATTTTTGACTTTCATAGTTGAGTGTTCCATGCCGTAAACTCTCCCAGTCTGAAAATCAAAGCCAATCAATTGGCCATCATTGGCATCAGTGATGTAGGCGTACCGTACTTCCCCGTCAACGTAATCAAGAACTAGATCGTTCAAGAAGTTTCTAGTTTTACTGACCACGCAGTCAGGAAGCTCAAACAGCTACACTTGTTTGTCAGTGTTTGTTGTTTGTCCACCAAGAATGATGATGACCATTCATTTCATCCAGTGGGGTTGAAAGTATGGAGACGTGAGTCCTAAGATGGCTAATAAGGCCTATTTTGGCTCGAAATGTTCTTTGACAATGTGGACAAAGAATGCTTGACGTTTCTGGAGGAGAATTTTCTGCAGTGGTTTTTCTGTTCTGTCTTTTCTTCACAGCTCTTGCAGTCCTGGTTGCCTCACAAGTGACTGCACCCTTGCGTAATGATGTACGCCACGAATTTCGGTCTCTGGCTGCAGTCTCCCAGGTGTCATGATTAATTCCAAAAGCATTCAGTGAGATTTTCAGAGTGTCTTTAAAGCGTTTCCTCTGGCCGCCTTGGGAGCGTTTACCACAACGCAACGCGCCGTAAAAAATTCGTTTAGGGAGCCTGTGATCTGGCATGCGAATCAAGTGACCAGCCCAGCGAATCTGATTCTTCATTAGTAGAGTGTGGATGTGCGACCAGTGTCGATCACGTACATGAGGCCTGTTTTTAGATCTATCTCCATACTCCAGACGTACCGCAAAGCCTTGCAGTCGCCTTGTTTCTGGGCAGCCCAGTTCGGGTATGGCCGGACCTTCGCCTGTCCTTCAACCTCGACAAGTTTGGCTAGAGTCACCGGCATTCCGGAAGTCCAAAACCACCGAGGAATCGACAAGTAGACGCTTTGTACGTCTGAAAACACAACAGACATCGCTGGGGGTGTATTGTTAACATAGCTGTAGAGTGGCACTGATGAATTTTTTTTTTTAAACTTTTATTGAGTGTTAAAATCGTTGCGAATTGTATTGTTCGTGTTTTTACAGAGCGTTGCATGTGAACGTGTAGGTGACATATGCGCAAAATTTCCAACATTTTATACATTTGAACATTTCTTCATTGACATTGTTGTAAGGAATTATTTTAAAACAAATGCGTGATGGTGGTGCATCGTTGTTATTTCCCCTGCCGCCCCGCTCTCCTGTCAGCTCCAAAACTCCTACCAAATACCATCACCACCCTCGGTGATTGATGAAACATGGCGGTGCAAAACTGTTTACAAACAACCGGTGAGGGCGGCAGCAGAAAACAACAATCACAGTATCAAAAGGTGGGAAAGGGGGATGTGACAGTTTACGGGTTTACAAAGCCATATATATTAATAATGATTACAATGATAACAATGCAAATAACAACCAAATACATAAATAATATTAATAATGACAACGAATAATTAAAAATGCTAAGGGTGATAATAATTAACAGCAATGATAATAAACAGCGATGATAATAATAGTTAAACCTGTGATTCCATTTGCTAAAATGATTATCTTAGGAATGGTGTTTACATGAAATACATCTATCATAATAATGACAAAGAGTAAAACTGCTAAGGGTGATAAACATGTAACAGCAATGATAATAAACAGCAATGATAATAATAGTTAAACATGTGATTCCATTTGCTAAAATGATTTTCTTTGGAATGGTGTTTACATGAAATACATCTATAATAATAATGACAAAGAAGTAAGACTGCTAAGGGTGATAACAATAACAGCAATGATAATAAACAGCAATGATAATAATAGTTAAACATGTGATTCCATTTGCTAAAATGATTATCTTAGGAATGGTGTTTACATGAAATGCATCTAACATAATAATGACAAAGAATAAAACTACTAAGGGTGATAACAGCAATGCTAATAAAAGCAATGATAAATACGCAATGAAAATAGTGATAGTCCCACTCTCACCCATTTGACCCACCACACTAATGGGTAATGATGGTAAAGGCAGGATAATTTTTGGAACCAAAAGATGAGGGTGTCAGCAAAGGCAACAAACAAACCATGAGTGAGGGAAGGGGGGGGGGGGGGTCACTTGGGAGATGAGGTTATATATTAACAAAGGTTACTATAATAATAATGCAACTAAAACCAAATACATCAATAATAATGATGACTAACATTTACCTACTAAGGGTAATAACAGTACTAATAGTAACAGCAATGATGATAATAGTTATGATAATGATCCCACTTTCCAAAACTGTGATTCCATTTGCTAGAATGATTTTCCTAGGAATGGTGTTAGCATAGCATAGTAGGTACATATAAATTGCAACATGCAATGTTCAATAATAGTAGAAGTAAAAGGAGTTGGTTTTCTTTTTCTCCTTGCTTATTTTTTTTTTGTCTTATTTGTAAGGGTTCATTCATTTTTTTCCCCTTCCTCTTGTTTTTTTTTTTTTTGTTTCTTCTTGTAAAAAGTAAAACAAGCATCAGTATTAGCACAAACTTTTTTACAATCTTTACATTTTTGTTTCCCTTGCCATCTCCTCACCAATTTGTTTCATTCCACCAATGCCTTCATCACCCCTATCTGGGCAATGATGGTAAAGGCAGGATAATTATTTGAACCAAAACGGTGTGGGTATCAGCAAAGGCAAACACAAACCATGAGCAAGGGGAGGGGGGCACATGGGAAAGGGGTTTTTGTTTATTACTAATGATGACAATAATAATAATGACAAGAAGAGGCATACTGAGGGTAATAACAGCAATTATAAAAAACAGCAAGGGTACTAATAGTTATGAAAATGATAACATTTTACAATATGTGATTCCATTTGCTAGGATGATTTTCTTTGGAATGGTGTTAACATAGCCTAGCAGGTACATACACATGCAAACTGCAGTTTTTAGTAATACTTGGAGTAAAGGAGTGGGTTATATTTTCCTCCTTGTTTTTTTTTTCTAAATGTAGGGGTTCATTCATATTTTCCTCTGTGTTCTCTCTTTATTTTGTTTTTTTAAATAAAAATTTAACCAAGCATTTGTATTGACACAAGTGTTTACAGTATCATTGGTTTGGTAACCATTTGTGATTTTGTATTCATTCATTCAACACTCACTCACATGATTCAAAGGGGGTGACAAAGAGAGGAAGGGACATGACCACTCTTTATGATGGTACAGGCTGGACAAATGTTTGAAACAAAATAGTGGGGGTAGTAGCAAAAGCAACAAACCTTAAGCAAAGGTTGGGGGGGGGGGGAACATGGGAGATGAAGTTGTAAATTAATAATGATGATATCCTTAATACTTTTCAAATTAATGATACTAAAGATAATAATGGTAAGGTAATGACAGTAATAATAATAATGATCATAATAATAGTAGACATTTCCATAATAATAAAAATAATAAATAACAAACATATATTAATAATAAAAGTAATAATAATAATAATAATAATAATAATAATAATAATAATAATAATAATAATAATAATAAATAGTATAACAGATATGTGATTTTATTTACTAAAGTGATAATCTTAGTAGTGGTGGTGGTATAGCACAACAAATGCATTGAAGCAAACATTCCATAAATAATAATTTGGAATGGGAGGAGTTGATTTTCTTTTCTCCTTTTTTCTTTTCCCCTTATCTATAAGGGTTGAAACCATCACTTTGAAGCAAATAAAACAAGCATTTATACTTCCACTATTCTTTACATAAGGGATTTTCCATTGGTCTTTTGACCATATGTGATTTTTTTTAATCATTCACTCACCATTCACTCACAGTTTCTACTTTCTTTCTCGCCCTCATGTATACCAAATTTGTAATAAAATAAGGAAGAGTACATATGATTTACTCTGGAAATAGTTGTGATATCTTGTGTGTGTACATAAAGGAAATTAAATGTGTGTTATATGTGTGGTGTTTGTATCTGGCAAAATTTCTGCAGGTCCATATAAGTTGTCTGTAGTAAGAAAGTGCTACAAGTAGTTTTGTATGTATGTCCTTAGCTGTCTGTGGTATAGTATTGAGAAAAATTGCTTTATATATGTCGGTTTGTTTGCCTATGTGTGTTTGTATGAGGTGTTTGAGTGTTGCGCGTGTGGCAGTAATTGTTGGACATGTATAATAAATGTGTTCCTCTGTCTCTTGTGTGTTGTTTCTACATAATTGACATTGTTTGGATATGTATGCTTCTACCTGTGTTGTGGGGGTCATACTGTATAACAGTCTATATGTGATCTCCCTAGCTTTTGGTGTTATGTGTTTCTTGTGTAGGTTTGAAAAGGTGCATGTGAAGTCAGTCATGAAGTATTTGTGTCCTCTTTTAATCCTAAGTCTTAGTGATGGTGCTTGTTCTCTAACTAAATGTTTGTATATTGTGTGTGTTGTTTGTTGTATTAACTGTTCATGTCCTTTTATTGCCTGTATGCATGTCTGATAGAATGTTGGCAGTCTTCCCTGGTAGTGTGCAGTTGCATTGTTAAGAGGTGTGAGATGTTTGATGTTGTGGCCTATGTAGTATAGTGCTAGTCTGTTCTGTTCTGGGTGTCTGATGATTTTACCTATGTGACTGATTCTAAGTGACAGTATTTTTGTCTGGATGTCCTGTAGTGCAATCCCGCCTTGTTTCCTGTCTTGTATGAGAGTTTTGTGTTGAATGCTGTGTATTGTGTTGGTGAAGATGAAGCGTCTGATTTGTTTGTTTATGTTTGTGACGGTCTGTTTGGGAGGGTCCAGTACTGTCACTAAATATATTATTTTGGGTAATATGTATGTGTTGACTATTGCGCTTCTACCAAATATTGTGGATGTCTTGTACCTATACCTGTGTAACATGTCTGTGATCTGTTCGGTCAGTGCGTGCCATGTCTGTCTGTGTGTTTCTGTGGGATCACATGGAAATGTGATCCCATACAGCTTCATGGTGTCTATGTGTTTCAGATCTGGAGGGAAATCAGCCTTTTGTTTCCACTTTCCCAGGCCCATTATCTGTGATTTCTGTACATTAATTTTGGCTCCACTGCCTTTTCCAAAATGGGTAAAGGTGTGGAGTATATTCCTTATTGATGTGTTGCTGGTGGGAAAGAAGGCAGTGTCATCTGCATAGGCGATGAGCTTCTGCTCTCCTATCCCATGCAGGAAGGTTCCTTTAATACTAGTGTCTTGCCTTATCTTCTCTAATAAAGGTTCTAGGGTGAGCACATACAGGAGTGGTGATAAGGGACATCCCTGTCTTACAGATCTCGTGAGCCTGAAGCTAGCTGTCAGTGAATGGTTCACCAACACTCTGCTCTCAGGATTTTTATACAAGATCTGTATCCACTGCCTGTAGTACTCTCCTATGTTACAGTGTTCTAGTGTCCTATGCAGGTAAGTGTGGGAAATTCTGTCGAAGGCCTTCTCTTGATCCAAGGATAAGATGGAGGATGGACAGTCTTTTCCATGTGTGTAGTTGATAATGTCTCTAATGAGGTGTGTGTGGTTGTGTATATTTCTGTCTTTGACACTGCACTGTTGGTCTGGGTGTATTAGTGTTGGCATGAAAGGTTTAAGTTTGTTGGTGAGTGATTTGCCGAGTATCTTGTAGTATGTGTTGAGTAAGGAAATTGGTCTGTAGTTCTTCAGTTGTGTTTTGTCAGTTTTATCCTTGCATATGAGTGTAATGTAAGACATGTTGCAGCTGTCCGGAAGATTTTTTTTGTCAAAGGCTTCCTGATAGACTTTGAGGAGAAGATTGCCTAGAATAGGAAAGAAGTGTTGGTAGAATTCTACTGTCAAACCGTCTGGTCCTGGAGTTTTGTCTTTGTTTAGTGTGCTTAGTGCCTGTGTTATGTCTGTCAGTGTCAGTTCTGTGTCCAGTGTGTCTTTGTCATGTGTCAGATAATTTCTTTGTGTACTGTAAGAAGTTGTCTTGTATCTGTGTGTCGACTGTCTCTGCTGTGAATAGTTGTGTGTAGTTTTATTGAAAAGCAGTCTCTATGTGTGGTGTTTCTGTCTGCATGTTTCCTTGCATGTCTGATATTTTGCTTATTTGTCTGTTACGTTGTACGTTCTGTTCTATTGCTAAATATTGCCTCGTAGCTGACT
Organism: Cepaea nemoralis; assembly: GCA_014155875.1. Lineage (NCBI taxonomy): Eukaryota > Metazoa > Mollusca > Gastropoda > Stylommatophora > Helicidae > Cepaea > Cepaea nemoralis. Next base: position 159,523 of record JACEFZ010025946.1, read on the forward strand.
CTTGTGTAATTGTGTTGAGTTTTGTTCTGAGAAGAGCACCCAGATATCTGTGTTGTTGGTGTTCTTCTAGTTGTGCTTCTAATGTGTGTAAGTGATGTGCATCTCTGTCTGTTTGATTTGTTAGTCGTATGGCTGTCTGTATGATGCGCTCCTGTCTTAGTCTGTCTTTGTGGATCATGGTTGCTTGATGTTGTGTTCTGCTTCGTATGGTGTTTTTCAATAAGTCCCAGTATTGTGTGATGTTCTCAGTCGGTATATTGTCTGTGTACGTGTGTATGAGCTGTGTCATATATTTTACATATTCTGAGTGTTCCAATAGTGAATTATTGTACTTCCAGTGAGGTGACCTTTTGTTTGGCTGCGTGTTTGTGCTGTTTGTGCTGATGTGTACTAGTATTGCTTTGTGGTCTGTGTAATCTAAAGTTTCCCGTAGGTGTTTGGTTTGTATGATGTGATGTGTTGCGGGCGTATAAATCCGGTCTAATCTAGATGATCTGTTGTGTGTTTTGTTTGTGTATGTCGTTTCTCTACTGTCGGGGTGTGTATGCCTGAATGCGTCTGTGAGGTTGTGTGTATCGATGATATTTCGTAGTGTGTCAAGTTGATGTAAGCTGTCCCTGCCGGCTCTCCTCAGCTGTGTTCTCACCTCCCCACCCACCACGTCTAAATCTTCAAGAACACAATTGTAATCACCGGCAAGAACAATATTTTGTCCCCTGTATGTCTGTGTTAGTAATTCGTCTAAATGTTCATAAAATAGAGGTTGATAATTGTAGTTAGGTGGTGCGTGTATGTTGACTATGACAAATGAGTGTGTGTCGTTTTTAACTTGAACTGTGGAAATTCTACCATGTGGGTCTGTGTGTGTTCTAAAAATAGTCCACGTGTCGGAAATTTGGAGAATGGCTGTCCCTGACCCTACGTTATGTTTGGCCAAACTGAAACACGAATTTCTTAATCCTAAACGTGTTACAAGTTCTGCTGCTTGAAAGTCTGTTTTAATGTTTGTTTCTTGTAGTAAAATAAAATCGGGTTTGTGTTTGTGTATGAGTGTGACTATATGTTGTAATTTCATTTTCATACCACGAATATTCAAACTAATTAAACATAAGTTGTCTGCCATTTTAAATATTAAATTTAAACAACATGGTGGTTAATTTAAGTGATTACCTATATCTTTTCTGTGGTAATTCAAATGTGGGTCGTGTCTTCGGTTGTGATAATATGTTTGTGGTCTTCGTTCTCCTCGTGGTCTTCGTCGGTGTCTTCATCAGTGTTTATAAAAAGTGGTCCTTCATTGTCGCTGTTTTCATTTTGTTTTGTAGCAGCTTTCTTGTATGGTTTGGAAGGGGAAGGGGAAGATCTTCCTTCCTCTTCTCTTATGTCTTTGTTGTTTGAGGAATTTCTTCTCTCTGTCCACTGTCTTTTTCTGCCGTAGTGGACGGTTTTGAAACCGTCGTCGTTGGTTTCTTGTGAAATTGTTTTTGTTTGGGTTTCTGCGGCTGTCTCCGTGGTCACCGGTCTGCCAGTTACCTCGACGTCATCTTGGACAGCGTTGTTTTTCTGTGTGTCGGCCTTACCGGTGATTGCCGGGAAATCCTCTTGTGTTGGTTCAGAAGTTTTCTTGTTATTGTCTTTCTTCTGCCGCCTTGTCGGGCATTTATTTGACCAGTGATCGTCTAGACTGCAAAATGGACATTGGGTCCGGCGACCGGGCATAGAGAACATTATGCGGTGGTCGCCTGTTATTTTCCCTGGCGCCGTGATCTTTGCGTAGTGCGGCACCTGGTTTTGTGGGGGTGCACAGCACGCCCCACTTGCCACCACCGTATTGGATTCTGAAAACTTCCGCGTTTTCGTCTCCAATCGTCTTTTCGACTATGAACTTTACTCCCTGTGGAGAAATAGTGTTGGGAAGCCAATGAATCGTAACTCGGTCCCTTTCTCGTTCCAGGTGCTCTATTGATAGCTCCAGTCCCTCCGCCGGCAGCTTAACTGTTTTGCCATGAAGGCCTTTGTATACTGCCACATGGGCCGCCTGTGTCAGGTTGACGTACCACCGAGTAAGTACTTCGTACCGGTATACGTCAGTAATACCGCCATGTGGTACTCCACATGGGCCCAGCAGCGTGCTGTAGATTAACGAAGGCGTGGCCTTGGCCGCAGCGCCAGGGCCGGTAACTGTGATTATCAACGTACCTTTGTTGTGTAGTGGTCTTCCTTCGAGAAAATGGTCGATGTCGAGTGAATCCATGCTCTTGACTGGTGCCATGTCTGCTGTGAAGAAATCCAGAAATATCACCACAATAAAAAATCTGAAACACGAAGGCGAAAGATTTGTTCGTTTGTGAAGAGAAACCAGAGTAATTAATGTGTAGATCAAGAAATGTAAAATTTTTTAATTTTTTTTTAAATTTTAGGGTTTGGCGGTCATCCCAGACGAGCTGGTTCCCCGCCTCCCCTGTTTTTGGCGTGGACCCTTAGTCCCACTGTGAGCTATTGCCCACAGTGGTCCACCGGGCCCACATTTAAAGTGATTAATGTGAGGTGTTTTTTTTTGGTGTGTGGATCACCCGGCCCCCGACCAGACCAGGCGCACTACTGCGGGGAGCAGCAAATGCGTCTGACCTTAGCCACGGGACCGAGATTGATCCTCCCGGCCTCCGACCAGACCAAGCGCACTACTGGAAGGGACAGCAAATACACTTGATCTTAGCCAAAAGGCCGAAAAGCGATGTAAGAAATCACACAATAAGAAAATGCAAGAAATGTAAAAGGCGAAAGAGTTACACGTTGTGAAGTGAAACCAGGGTAAACCTAACCCCTGTTTAGCAGACGTGGCCTAGCAGATAAAGAAATAAATAATTTACTAAACAATATTTATTATACAACAATTTGGAGCCTAAATTTTCAAATAATGTTCAAAAATGTATGTAGCTTTTATGAAGGTAACATTCAATTTGTACTTTCCAGAATATGAATAAAATTGTTACAGGAATCGATATACTCTTCTCTTGCATAATAGATGTCAGTACAAATATAGTGAAACCTATAATTGTTCCCCTTGATTGCTAAAGCCGTAATATGTTCACCCTACATGCAATTATTTCCCTTGTCTTCCTCTTCTTCAGCGTTCCGAGCCATTGAGGTTCTTTGCTGCAGATACATTCCGTCTCCATTCGTCTCTCTGGTTGACCTTCTCTTGCCACTCGTTGATTCCAAGTGCTAGGTCTGTATAAATATTATCTCTCCACAGTCTTCTTGGTCTACCTCGGGGTCTACGGTCATTTATTTCCTGAGTGTAAGCGAGTTTTGTTTCCCTATTAATTATTATCTTCCATTCTTTCTATATGCCCCATCCATTGTAGTCTATTAGCCTTCATTAGCGGGGACTTAAAACAGATCATAAATGTCTTTGTTACTTCTTCTTTTCCACTCTCCACTAATGGGTCCAAAGATGCGTCTTAAAACTTTGTTTTCAAAGGTTTGTAACAAGGCTTCATCTTCTTTCGTTGTACTCCAGATTTCAGAGCCATACAGCACAACTGGTCTGATCAGTGTTTTGTATATTGCGATTTTCGTGTTACGAGATAGCACATTTGATTTTAGTAGATGTTGTAGTGCATAGTATATCTTATTTCCAGAGTTGATTCTAGTTTGTATTTCTTCCCTTATGATGTTGGAGCAGTTGAAGATTGTACCCAGGTATTTGTATGTTTCCGTTCTTTTAATGGTCATATTATCTATTTGTATGTGGCCAGAGTTTTTAGCCATTCCTTCTCTTGAAATTACCATATATTCTATCTTATCTTGGTTGATAACCAGCCCCATCTGTTGGGCTTTTTCCTTTAAGTGAGTCAATATTTCTAATGTCTTTTGTTCATTTTCCACTATATTATCTATATCATCTGCATAACCAAACAGCTTGGATGTTCCTCCAATATCACATTCCTCCTTGACCTTCCTTTCAACTTTCACTAGAGCCAGATTGAAGAGTAATTATTTCCCTTGTATTAAATAAAATAAAATAAGTTACATATCCTTTACAGGGCGTTGCAGTCAACACCAGCATGTTTTGCTGTTGTGGTCTCTTGGCAAGTTTTCGTTCAATAGTTTCCCATTGCTTTCTGAAAGCTCGGCATTCATACTATTTCGTAAAAACCAACGCAAAAAGATTTGCTGCCAAATCGCCTGCAACTGTGTTTCGAACGCGGGTATGCAGGATTACGAATTGCGTCCGTAACTCCTTCGACTCGAAGCGAGAGAAACAAAATTATGCGTGTGTTAAACAACACGCGAAAGGCAATGTCTCTGTCAACCACATGGCCGCTTTCGATAATGTGCCTACCAATTGAAGTAAATGGGGGGAATCGTTGAGGCCACTAAGACAATTACATAGATAAACACACACAGTATTATTTGGCGCTCATAGAAGGAGAAGAAAGAAGTAGAGATTAGAATACGCACTTTTTTTTTTTGCATATCCTTTACAGGACATCGCTGTCAACACCAGCATCTTTCAGCTGTATGTTGATTTCTTGACAAGATTACGCTCAGTAGTTTGCCATTGCTTTCTGAGCGGCCGGCTCACATACCCCGTAAGTTACCGATGCGATTCGAACCACTGATGATTCAAACTGTCATCACGTTACCGACGAGAGTATACGAGTTTAGGGAGAAAAGTCATAACATCTAAGCCACGAAGCCGGCCAGACGACGCACTAGACAACATAAAATTTGAAAGCTATAATAGTTACCGAACGACCAATTGAAGACTCGGGGAGCTTCCGGTGTGTCGGCCCCATTATGCTCGCATCGCCTGTGTGTCGCATCTTGTCGATCCATTGAGGTATGTGTTCTGACACTACTTTGTTCAGCTGTGTCTCTGTTCTATCGATGTAGAAAGCCTGGCATCTACATGTGAATTGGTAAATACAATTGTTTTTGGCGTGCATAAAATCATCTCTCTGTCTATGGAAGATGAACACAACGAAGCGTTGCCGTTCCTAGATATTCTAACGAGACGTAGAGCAGACGGCACAATTCAAAGATCATACGGATTAAAATTCTGCATAAAGCCTAAACACATCAACCGTGTTGTGTCGCAAGCACAGTTTGAAATGTTGTTTAATCAGGTCTCCAAGTTATCACCTACTTCTGCTGAGTTGGTCGGGTGGCTGAAGGCCAAACTGGTAGATTTAGAACACCAGTATCGCACAACACCCTCCAAACAGACATGTCCGCTGACCAATGAACACCTTGCTCCGTTAAAAGCGTTAAAAGCTAACAAAACCCTCGTAATACTGAAACCTGACAAAGGGAGTGGTGCAGTACTGATAGACATGTCAAACTACCAGAGAAAAATGGAAGAAATTTTATTAGATGAATCTAAATTCAGGGTAGATCAAAAAGTAAACAAGTCGGAGGACCGGGATGCAATAATGAGGAAGGAGATCCAGTCACTTGTGAATGCGCGACTCATCAGTGAGGCCAATGCAAAAACACTCACACCACCTGGCTCCCAAACTCCTCATATGTACGGTCTACCCAAACTTCAAAAGCCCGGCATCCCACTAAGACATATCCTGTCCATGGCTAACTCTGCACAACACCGAATGGCGAGATGGCTAGCCGAAATTTTAAAGCCAGTACGACAGTCCTTCGATCCAAAAATACTGGTGAAATTATTGGATACTATGGACATAAATAATAAACACATGACATCTGTCGTCAACTGGCTGGGATTAGATCCCTGATGGGCAACCACTCAGCCAAATTCGTTTTCTCCTACTGGGGTTTAATTCTGGATGCAGTTTGAGATCCCTTACCTCTGTCAGATGGGACTAATTACCACCTCAGATCCCAGAGAGAAAACATGGAACTAGTGTCTTTTATGCTGATTTAAGACACCGTCCCTGATACTCAAGAAAACAGCCAAGAAGTGGCTCGTTGAAGATAGAATATATCTATATAGATTTGGCTGTACTTGGTATCACCAGAAGTGAGAAAGGAGGGGTTAAGCTATGTAACGTAATCTGGTTACTTATGACTGCATTGGCAAGGTCCCTCCCTGACATAACTTCCTACTTCTGGACAATATGTATGAACCTCCACTAAATGTCCTCCAAATGTGTGTACATATTTAAACTACACAAACATTTATCAACATTTAGAATGTATACAGACAACTGAGTTTAAAATACAATAACTGTGTTTATTATTGCTATTGATGATCATATGATGATGATGATTATATTATGGTATACGTAACTTAAGAGGTCACATAGGTCATGCTTTCTCCAGTGAGACGCAGTTCACTGTCAGATTGAAGGAGTCCAAAGTGGTCCCTTCACAAGGCTAAGTCACTTCCTGATATGGGTTGTTGACTGTCCATTGCTCCTAAGAGATCTGGAATGAAACGAACGGAGATGGGTAGTATCTACGTCTACACATCTCAAACACATATGTCTATACATTCATATAAACATACATTCAAGTCATAATATATGATGGTATGATGATATATATGATGGCATGTTACATAAACATATATCAGTTCTAAATAAATAAATATATATATGTATATATTAATAAAGTTAGTTAGTTAGTTAGTTAGTTAGTCGACAGATCATCCTCGTTGCACATCGAACCATTCAGTCCATAAGTGCTCGGATCCCCTCCTCAGCAAATCCCGCAGCGTGTAGCGGCTAACGACGCCAGTTCTGTGTTGGTTTATCAATCTTCTTTGGCTTCCTGCGTAGTGTTCTTGTTTGGCCACCCCTCTTTTAATTTGCTGCTCCCGCAGTCTGGCCATTGTTGTAGATTCACAGTCATCACTTGGTTCTTGCAAAAGTCTCACTTCTCGTAGAGCATTCAGAATGTCAGCCTGGTCCATGGCGCGTCCGCCCTCCACAGTAGCCTCACCTGCGAGCTTGTCAGCCCGCTCATTTCCTTGTACTCCCGCATGACCTGGCACGAAGATGAAACTAATCTTTGCCAGCCGAGACCGCTTCAGAGGCAGCAACCACTCTCTTCGGATCGACCCCTCCTCTATCCTCTTGATCATGTTCATTGAGTCGCTAAGGAAACAAGCCCTAGTGAATGTCTGTGTCTCGAGCCATGTTATTGCTTTACTTACTGCCATGACTTCCATGGTCAGGCTACTTGTGGTTTCAGTGAAAGCACCAGAGTCCTCCTTCACAATTCTCCCTCCGGCCCGAGCTGTAAAGGCCCATGAGCTTCTCACATGTCGGACGACCGACCCATCTGTGTAGATGACCGCGTCACCGTCTAGCGAATTCTCGAAAATCAACGCTTGTACTTCAGCCTCAACAGCAGCCGGATTTTCTTGTCTGCATTTTCTATCTAGTTGGATGCAAACTGAAAAGGATGTGCAGAAGTCTGTTGGCACTTGCACCCACTCCTCGCCAGGTTCTAAGTCCTCAAGTGAACACACCTGTTGAAGAATGTCTTCGGCTTGACCCATCCACGACCGTCCTCTTTTTAACCTGCTGCCCTTCACCTTCCTAATTTCACTATGCAGTGGATGTTGTGTGTTTGCGTTAATTTTGAGGTAGGCGCGTGCCCTGCAAACTTGTATTCTCTCTTCAATGGTTGGAAAATCAAGAAGGTAGCGCATCGCCCTGCATGCTGTATCTCTTGTACATCCAAGAATAATGCGCATTGCTTCATTCTGTATCCTTTCCATCCTTTCTATCTGCGTATGGCTGAGAGTCAGGATTGCCATTGCATACTCCAAAACAGACATGACCAGCCCCTCGTACAGAAGACATAGATGGCGCTGCTCACAGTTTGCTGCCGCCATCACCCGCATCGCTGCCAAACCCCGCTTGGCCTTTGTTATCACCTGGTCTATGTGCACATTATAAGCAAGGCTTCGATCAAACCGTATTCCCAGGTAATTCATTGCCTGCGTTCTTTCCACCGTCTCTGAACACAGCATTACAGTTGGTGTTGGATTGTTGACAATATGATTATTCAACGAGAACCAAGTCACTGTTGCCTTTGTTGGGTTGACCATTGCCCCAGCTTCATCACACCAAGTACTTATGCGATTGAGTTCGTTTTGTAGTTCCACAGCAACCTCCTCTCTATCCTTACCCTGACGATACACTAAAACATCATCGGCATACGACAATGTCCTGCCAGGTCCAGTGATCTGCTCACTGGTGATTCTCACTGTGTAGGCGTTGAACAGTACCGGAGATAATGGCGATCCCTGTGGTAGGCCAGGATATATTGTTGTTGGTTCCGAAGTCCAACTGCCACATCTAAAAACTACTTTCCGTTGGTAGAGGGCTGCAGCGATCCAACTAAGGAGGAATGGACTTACGTTTAGTTCAAGAAGCTGAAACATTAAAAAATCCAGTGGTACTCTGTTGTATGCGTCCTCAAGATCAATCGCTGCAGCAACGGTTTCAGTGCCTGCGTGGAAACCTTCATAGACATCCTGGGCAAAGACTGCTGCATTGGTCCAGGTTTCTCTTTTTGGACGGTACCCACCCAGGGTAGGTGGGAAAACACCTTGCCTCTCTAGTTGGCTTGATATTTTCCTGGCAATTACCTTCTCCAGCAGCTTGCCTATTGTATTCTGCATGGTTATAATTCGATATCCCTGAATTTTTTTGTGGTCTTTGTCAGGCTTCGGCAAGGGAATCAGATAGCTGTGTAACCATTCCTCCTTGATGCTAGCACTCCCTATACTGTTGTTGTACATGTCTGCTAATTTCTCTAGCTCATTGTCGGTACACCTATTTATGTCGTCGTATCTTATGCCATCAGGACCTGGAGCACTGTTTTTTGATCGTCGAAGCACAGCCTTGATTTCTTTCACTGTCACTGTGTCTTCCTCCGAAGTGTTCTGGGCCTTGCATCTGTCTGAGGTGACCTCCTTGGCCAGATTTCGGCCTCCCATGTCTGTCTGGTTGCCCTGCTCAAGGTAGCGTTCAAAGAGGGCTTTGCCCTTGTCCTCGTCAGTCCTCTGCCAGATGAGGTCAGCACCTTGGAAGTCTGAAATGCTCTTATTCTTGACTACACCACTCATGCTTTTATGTAGTCGCCAGAACAATTTCAGTGACTTGTCTGTGCTTACTCTTTGACACACCTCTGCCCATTTTTCGCTTTTAACCACCTTGACCAGTTTTTTGAAATAGCTTACTTTTGTGTGCATCTCTCTTTCTAAGTGCAAGCAGGGACTAGGATGACCAGCTCTGTTCTTCTTGGCATTTTGCCATCTCCTTACAGCACTACGCTTATCCACCCAAGCCTTCTCCACCTCGAAACTCCACCACGGTGGCTGCTCCCAGCTTTTTTTCCTGCCCTGAAACGTTCTGCGCTTGTCACGTCTTATTTTACTCACCACATCTTGCCCTGTACTGTCATACTGGAACGTCTTTACCTTTAGCTTGTGCTGCCTGGTTCTGCCTTTCTCCACCAATATGCTGCACGGGTGGTGGTCGCTGCCATGGTGTCCTAGGACACCCCATCTACACACTGTAGTGAGTGAAGGTGAAACTAGCGCCAGATCAATAGCACTGTCCTCATCGCCTGGACGGCTTGCTGTCCTGGTGACACAGCCACTGTTAATACAAACCAGGTCGATGGTTTCCAGTGCAGTCTCGAGCTCCTCCCCTTGTGTATTGGAGGAAGTGTTTCCCCATGCTCTGCCCTTAGCGTTGAAGTCACCACAGAAAATAACATTTCTCTCTTGGCCCAATATGCCACTTAAGCACTGCCACTTCTGGGCGTCCATACTCGCATTGCGGGCATAAACATTAACCAACACGAATGGTATACTGGAATGAACTCTCAACGCCTGTATTTGTATATCGTCACTGTCCCAACTGGACATGTCTAGCTCTGACGCCACCATGCTGTCGCGAACGAGAATCGCCGTTCCCAGATGTCGTCTGTTGTAGAAACATTTGAAGCCGGCAATTCGGAGTAGCTGATCGCCCAGTCTCGTCTCCTGGAGTGCTACAATGTCGTTCCTGTAAACTAGGGTTTCTAAAATAGAGCCCCGTTGTTTTACGCTGGCACAGTTCCAATATAGAATACGGATGTTCCTGAGTCCTAGACGGTGACACTTGAGTCTAAAACGCCTCAAACCTCCGCGCTTACCTTGTTTCTTTTTCCCTGCGCGGCTACCACGCCGCTTCGGTATGTTGACTGCTGGCCCATCGGAAAACACACGTTGTTCCGCCATGTTGAAAAAACGTAAACACAGACTGATTTGAACCACACACGCTGCTGAAAATTCACTCAAGGATGGCTTCGCTCGATGCACGAACTCCGTAGCACCCGCGCAGATCTTGAGTAGAAACTCCTGGTTTTACATCCTGGCACACCAATTACACGCCAGAGATGAATAAATCCATCCCCGTCGCGAAAAAGTTAACGAACACAAAACAACACGACCGTCCGTCGCCATCTTGAAACCGGAAGTGACATATATATATATATATATATTATATATATATATATATTAATAAAACTATTTAGAACATCTATAGCTCAAAACATGCATATTCATATACATTTTTGTAATGGAGTGTTTCCCATATAAGTTCACCTCATTTACTCTTTCCCTTTCTGATTCATTCATACTGTCTTGTCGGAAGGGCTGGTCGCACAGTCCTGTCGAACATTAAATGCCTTCCCTGAATCTGTCTGGGATATTGAATGTCCTAAGTCATGTCTGTCCTCATGCAGACATCATGCAGACAAGGTGAACTGGTGCCATTCCTCAAACCAAGTGGTTTCACCACAATCTTGGTAGGCACTCAAAGTGTTGGTCCAAATAATCAATGTTAATTGCACGCTATCGAGAGACTGGTAGCTCTCAGGAATTTCTCCTAAGTAGTCAGTCTCCCCAATGTTTAACATCATACAGGATGAATTTAAATGTATCTCCTGTACATGCATAAGCCACACGCTCATGTAGCTTGGATAATGATTTCTCCAAATTATTACATACAACAAATCAGACAACCAAGTGGTGAATGAAAGAAGAAAATAGTTCTTAGTGAAATCGTAAAACTAGAACTGGAACATTAAGTACAAAGAAAATCCACGAGTGTAAAGTTTGGGAGAATCTGTAGAAACAGGAAACTACAGAAGCCTTCAGACTAGCAGACACAAACTAATCAGAATAATGGTATTACCTGGGATTAGCTAGGAAATCCTGTCATACGACGTTGTATCGAAGTAACAAAACGAGAGGGTAATCTCTCACCAGAAATTAAAATTCCGGCTTCCCTGGTACGCTATTGTGAATGCGTCTGAAGTCTTGCTGGCCACTGCTCGTAGTTTTATTTTCTCCGTTCCTGGCTAGTTTCCACGTTGGCTAATTAATATATCCCCTATTAATTAACTCCGCCTATTCTATTTCATGTAGGATGAGTTATCGAGATGGATTAAGTCCCAAGTTCTTTTCACCCCTCCAACATTCCTGTGGACGGTAGTTCCATTTGTCAATCAAATTGACCGAGGCCCCGCCACGCCTGAAACAATGAAACATGCTTTGGCGGCAATGCAGTTGCGTCATTACATTCCAATAGGCTATTAACACCAGCCTTCCTGGGTTGCTGGCAATAATGTGTAAGCCATGTGTTCCTACTTTGCCCCGTATTGCGGAGAGGTGTTAAGCATCTGGTCCCAATTGCTCCTTTGTGTTGGCAACTCAGACATTGTCCCGGCTCCACAGAGTCTGGACTTCTTGATAGGTGTTAGGCCTGCATTATATTGCCGTCTTTGGATCACACGGGTTTTCCCCTGAGTAGCATCGCCATGTATCCACGTCGTCCCTAGCCCAGATTTCACACTTTGCCGTCTTTCTCTTCCCTTGTACTGAAAACAATGAGTTTTCAACCTTTGGTAGCTCCGCCGACTGGTGCCGTGGTGTCTGGGTTTTACGTTTGATCTGGACATCAAAGCTTTCTCAAACCCAGCATTACAGAAATGATGGGGTGTGTGTGGTCAAAATGTATTTTTCTCTTGTGTTCAATCTTATTGCATTTCTATCAGGTTCTGGTGGACATTTATTCTTTTAGAGAATGATAGAAAAATATTGTGGGCTCTGTAATTCCTTTAAAACTTGTGTAATTCTGATGCTGCCGGGGCTGTCCCGTCACATAGCTCCCCAATTTAAGTAGGTTCATTAATGAAGCCTATAACAGAGCCTCGGCAGCATTCAAGAATGTATCTAAGTTCTCTCCCTTCTGGAACTGCCTTCAAGTCTGTGTTCCCAATATTCCTTGTGGCAGTGGGTTGTTCTATGAGTCAAAAGAAATATCCCATGTCCATCATCCCAGGATAAATCTTGCAAATCTTTGCTCCTGGTGTTGTGTCGGATTTCCGGGCTATTGCTCGGTAATGTCCTGTCCTCTGGAGGTTTTACTTTTTCCCAGCCGGGAAATTGCAAAATGTATAACAAGATTCTCCTACGCCGCAGAGAGACTGTTATTGTCCACTCAATTTCTGGCCCTTGTCATATAAGCAGAGGAAGTGCCATCAGTGTTTTCTTAAAAGAATTTGTCGTAGTAATGTTGCTCCATTTTCTTTTCCTCCGTTGGCCAAAGATCATAATAAAATCCTTTAATCTCCTCGTTTTGGCAGGAAATGTGCTAAACATCATAAGTTTATGATGTGCATTCAACTCGTGCTTGCCTCTTTCTTGGTAGGACGTCCGTTTACTCCCTCCTGATTTAAGAGTTTTCTTCCCTCGATAATTCTTTATCCAGGTGCGTTCCTCTTCAACATATTTCCATTTTGAATCTGTGTTTGAAAGTATAAGGCTAGTAGAAGTTGTCCAGCTTTGAGAAATCATGTTGTTCCCCAAGAACTGTGAAATTGTATCACTCCTTGTAGAAGTATACATAAACAGCTGTTCTCCACATCCCACATTGGTTGAAGTGAAAGGTAAACAAGGTCCTGAGTGTTGAGTATACCAACCGCTCCTGGTTTCTTCCGCTGCAGAGTCCATCATTTGTGATCCCCTGTTAGCTTCAGCTGTGTTTATGATAGGTATTACCTTCATCTTGTCCAAAGAAGTATTTTCTTCTTTGTTGGTAGCAAACATGTTTATCGTCCCTGAATCAGAGTCCGTAGTACAACCTACATGAATGCTTTCTTTATCTTGAATTTCCCTTTTGAAAGACTCCAAGATACTGACATCGTAAGAATTCTCCTCCGTGTCTTGTTTTTCTTCCATGGTTGGGCTCTCTTGTGCCAAGTCCAATTGAGGTATTCTCTCCCTGGTCTGGTTTTCTTGTGCCAAATTCAATAGAAGTGAATGTTGTGAGGTGTCATTTTCAATGCCATCTCCCACCTGAGATAAGTAATTCAAACTGATAATTATTTCATCTTGTGTGGCCACACCGTGAGAAACACTGGAATCCTGTTTTACATCCATTCCAGTCTCAGCTGAATTCATTTCCACTCCTAGTTTCTTTGAACTGAAGGGAATAAAAGAGTCGGGTAAGGTCTCGCCTTCGGTCTCTTTAATAGTTTTCCTCAGGTCCTCCTCCTCCTGGATTTTTCTCCTTTGGGAAGTCTTAGGAAGCTCCTGAGATTGCTGGGTTGCCAAGCCAGCTAATCCGCTTTTATTGCGCTGTAAACATTTATCACGTTTGTGACTGTTTATTGTACTCTGGGTACATTTATTCCTATTCCATTTATTTTTCGGAATTGAGGGGGAAAGCATCTGCCTTTCTGTGCCTAAGTTTTTGTTTTTCTGAGCCATGGGGATTTACAAAGGAATACATGCCTCTTCTTTGTGACGGCCAGCTTCCCCGTTTTCTATCAGAGTTTCGGCTTGAGTGATTGGCTTTTCCTCAATCGAGCTGGTAGATTCCTCCATGTTCAGTATTTCAATTTGCTTCTTCTTAATCTCATCTTCTTCAGCTTTGTGACGCATATCTGCTTCTAATTCTGCAAGTCTTTTCATCATCTGTTCATCTTCTTTGTCCCACCAATCCATTTCATCTCTAATAAGTAGTTCTAGCTTCTCTCCTACTAAGCCGAGCCTTATGCCCCATCCTCTAGCGGACTCTAAGAAATCTGTGCGTGCATCCATGATCTCTTCTCAGCTTAAACTCAGGCAAGTAATTATATTATTACCCTACACAGAGCTAGTTAGATTTATGCTAGAGCAGGATAGTGACAAGAGGAACTGACTGCTATGAGAATGATAGTTGCTATGAGAATTATAGTAGTGAATTTGAGTGAGAAAGTTGATGCAAAGCAGTCCGTCATACACTGAAGTAATTATGCATTATCAAATCATTCCTGATTAAATCAAATGATAAAACATGTAATCAAAAATCATCAAGAAGATCATCAATAAACTAATTAATATCACTAATTAATATGATTATTAATTCTACAGTGGTGAATGATATAAATTAACTCATATGATATTATCCATTATTAACTTTTTAACAAGTTATTTAAATTCTACAGACTTCCCTAGAAACAAATTCCTAAGTTAATACTTAGCAAATGTAATGGGTGAAGAATGAAAGAATGGATTATGAAAATCAATAGTCTAGAATTTATTCTCTGATTCTATCATGGACGAGAAGTCCTAATGTCAAAATCTTGCTTACGATCGAGCAAGCTATTACATTAGAAATAAATTATAACTAACTAATGCTGCTAAGAATGTAAGTGAGAATGACCTAGGTTCTATCCATGGGCAAGACCGGAATAATACCAGACTTACAGATTTGAAATAGGTTCGTTCCTTGCTAATGAACCAAAGTGTTCTAGGGTTTACTCCCGGATTCTATAGCGGACGAGCAGACCAATATGTCGTCAACTGGCTGGGGTTAGATCCCTGATGGGCAACCACTCAGCCAAATTCGTTTTCTCCTACTGGGGTTTAATTCTGGATGCAGTTTGAGATCCCTTACCTCTGTCAGATGGGACTAATTACCACCTCAGATCCCAGAGAGAAAACATGGAACTAGTGTCTTTTATGCTGATTTAAAACACCGTCCCTGATACTCAAGAAAACAGCCAAGAAGTGGCTCGTTGAAGATAGAATATATCTATATAGATTTGGCTGTACTTGGTATCACCAGAAGTGAGAAAGGAGGGGTTAAGCTATGTAACGTAATCTGGTTACTTATGACTGCATAGGCAAGGTCCCTCCCTGACATAACTTCCTACTTCTAGACAATATGTGTGAACCCCCACTAAATGTCCTCCAAATGTGTGTACATATTTAAACTACACAAACATTTATCAACATTTAGAATGTATACAGACAACTGAGTTTAAAATACAATAACTGTGTTTATTATTGCTATTGATGATCATATGATGATGATGATGATTATATTATGGTATACGTAACTTAAGAGGTCACATAGGTCATGCTTTCTCCAGTGAGACGCAGTTCACTGTCAGATTGAAGGAGTCCAAAGTGGTCCCTTCACAAGGCTAAGTCACTTCCTGATATGGGTTGTTGACTGTCCATTGCTCCTAAGAGATCCGGAATGAAACGAACGGAGATGGGTAGTATCTACGTCTACACATCTCAAACACATATGTCTATACATTCATATAAACATACATTCAAGTCATAATATATGATGGTATGATGATATATATGATGGTATGATGATATATATGATGGCATGTTACATAAACATATATCAGTTCTAAATAAATAAATATATATATGTATATATTAATAAAACTATTTAGAACATCTATAGCTCAAAACATACATATTCATATACATTTGTGTAATGGAGTGTTTCCCATATAAGTTCACCTCACTTACTCTTTCCCTTTCTGATTCATTCATACTGTCTTGTCGGAAGGGCTGGTCGCACAGTCCTGTCGAACATTAAATGCCTTCCCTGAATCTGTCTGGGATATTGAATGTCCTAAGTCATGTCTGTCCTCATGCAGACAAGGTGAACTGGTGCCATTCCTCAAACCAAGTGGTTTCACCACAATCTTGGTAGGCACTCAAAGTGTTGGTCCAAATAATCAATGTTAATTGGACGCTATCAAGAGACTGGTAGCTCTCAGGAATTTCTCCTAAGTAGTCAGTCTCCCCAATTTTTAACATCATACAGGATGAATTTAAATGTATCTCCTGTACATGCATAAGCCACACGCTCATGTAGCTTGGATAATGGATTTCTCCAAATTATCACATACAAAAAATCAGACAACCAAGTGGTGAATGAAAGAAGAAGATAGTTCTCAGTGAAATCGTAAAACTAGAACTGGAACACTAAGTACAAAGAAAATCCACGAGTGTAAAGTTTGGGAGAATCTGTAGAAACAGGAAACTACAGAAGCCTTCAGACTAGCAGACACAAACTAATTAGAATAATGGTATTACCTGGGTTTAGCTAGGAAATCCTGTCATACGACGTTGTATCGAAGTAACAAAACGAGAGGGTAATCTCACAAGAAATTAAAATTCCGGCTTCCCTGGTACGCTATTGTGAATGCGTCTAAAGTCTTGCTGGCCACTGCTCGTAGTTTTATTTTCTCCGTTCCTGGCTAGTTTCCACGTTGGCTAATTAATATATCCCCTGTTAATTAACTCCGCCTATTCTATTTCATGTAGGATGAGTTACCGAGATTGATTAAGTCCCAAGTTCTTTTCACCCCTCCAACATTCCTGTGGACGGTAGTTCCATTTGTCAATCATATTTACCAAGGCCCCGCCACGCCTGAAACAATGAAACATGCTTTGGCGGCAATGCAGTTGCGTCATTACATTCCAATAGGCTATTAGCACCAGCCTTCCTGGGTTGCTGGCAATAATGTGTCAGCCATGTGTTCCTACTTTGCCCCGTATTGCGGAGAGGTGTTAAGCATCTGGTCCCAATTGCTCCTTTGTGTTGGCAACTCAGACATTGTCCCGGCTCCACAGAGTCTGGACTTCTTGATAGGTGTTAGGCCTGCATTATATTGCCGTCTTTGGATCACACGGGTTTTCCCCTGAGTAGCATCGCCATGTATCCACGTCGTCCCTAGCCCAGATTTCACACTTTGCCGTCTTTCTCTTCCCTTGTACTGAAAACAATGAGTTTTCAACCTTTGGTAGCCCCGCAAACATGCAATTCAATTTTCTAACAAAGTCATACCGCCAAATTGACGGAGTGGCCACGGGGAGTCCTCTTGGTCCTATTCTAGTGGACATCTTCATGGCACATTTAGAAGAAAAGAGATCCTCAGACATTAACAACTTGGTTTTCTACCGTCGTTATGTGGACGATATACTAATTATCATCACAAACGAGCTACAAGCAACGTCGTTCCAGGCCATAATGAACATGACGCATAAAAACATCTCTCTATCTATGGAACACGAACACAACGAAGCGTTGCCGTTCCTAGATATTCTAATGAGACATAGAGCAGACGGCACAATTCAAAGATCGGTGTATCGCAAAGGAACATGGACTGGCCAATACCTAAATTTTCAGAGCTTGACACCTGTCCAGTACAAACGGGGCTTAGTACGGACCCTGTTTGACCGTGCTAGAAAGATATGCACGCAGGACACACTGATAGAGGAATCTGAAACTCTGAAGAATGTCTTAAACCTCAATGGGTACACCACAGGATTTATAAAGCACCACTGCCAACAGCCAAAACCAAAACCAGACATAACTACAGTCCCTAAACTCAAGGTATTCATCCAGTTAACCTTTCGAGGGGATGACGTAATGCAACGTCTACAGGACCGGCTTACTACAGCAGTAGGCCGAATATTCTGTGCTGCAACTCCAGTCATTAGGTATAGAACCACACCGATTCCCACACCAGCAGTAAAAGAGCCTGTACCTCTGTACACCAAAAACTATTGTATTTACCAATGAACATGTAGATGCCAGGCCTTCTACATCGGTAGAACAGAAAGACAGCTGAACAAAAGAGTGTCACACATACATCAATGGGTCGACAAGATACGACACACAGGCGATGCGAGCCTAGTGGGGCCAACACACCGGAAGCCCCCCTCGTCTTCAATTGGTAGGCACATTATCGAAAGCGGCCATGTGGTTGACAGAGACATTGCCTTTCGCGTGTTGTTTAACACACAAAATACTCGCTTTTTAAAGTTTGCAGAAGCAATAATGATCAATCAACGCAAGCCAGATTTGTGCAAACAGAAAGACATGTTAGTCAGCTTAAAATTACCGTGGTAGACAATTGACATTACTGTGCGAACATGTGTATATTTCAGCTTGAAGGATTTATCTAGTTAATTTACTTTACGTTGTGTGATTTCTGCAGAATGTACCTGACGAGATGCAGCGAAATATGCCATGCAATAAATCGAACAATCTATTGTTTGTGTCTTCGTTATTAAAATTATTCGTACTAACAAACCATTCTGTTCACGACATCTTTTTAAGGTTGGTGCTTAGCTTGTCCTCTGATGTCCACATTTGTTTCCCCTGTCAGCTTTCGTTATTTATTTATTTATTTATTTATTTATTTATTTATTTATTTATTTGTGTGTGCATGATTATCACATAGCCATATACAAATCGAGCCAAAGTGCAGTAAGAACACAAGAAGGTATATCAGATATGTTCACAGTCATTATGAAACAGCCAAAGTGAGCAATCTAGGCACATTGAGGGAGACTAAGTCTCAAGGACAACCTATCACAAACATCAGCAGGAGGCAGTCATAATTTGTTGGCCATATCATAAGACGACAAACACTATAACGTGTGAAAACCGGATAGATT
The DNA here is from genome assembly GCA_014155875.1 of Cepaea nemoralis. Lineage (NCBI taxonomy): Eukaryota > Metazoa > Mollusca > Gastropoda > Stylommatophora > Helicidae > Cepaea > Cepaea nemoralis. The sequence goes on from JACEFZ010025946.1 coordinate 178,280, forward strand.
TGTGGAAAGAGAGAGATAGAGGAAGACAGCGAGAGAAAAATTCGTGAGTCTTGTGTCATGGCACGGAAGGGAGTCAACACATTAATTATTCCATTTCGTCCGAGATGGCCCATGCCAACCGACAAGGCACTTCTTTGTGATATTTTGGCTGGGAGCCCAGATTCGTATGTGAAATGCGGATCGAAACCTATGACTACTGGGACGACAGGGAAGCGTCTAACTGTTTATTTATTTATTTATTTTTTGACAGTCAAATGATTTATTTTCAGCAATCACTGAGTTGAGACACTTTCCAGTATGACAATACAGGGCAAGATGTGGTGAGTAAAATAAGGCGCGACAAGCGCAGAAAGTTTCAGGGCAGGAAAAAAAAGCTGTGAGCAGCCACCTTGGTGGAATTTTGAGGTGAAGAAGACCTGGATGGATAAGTGCTGTAAGGATGTGTGTGTGTGTGTGTGTGTGTGTGTGTGTGTGTGTGTGTGTGTGTGTGTGTGTGTGTGTGTGTAGGTGTGTGTGTGTGTGATCACCGTTTTCTATTGCATACTGGGCTAGGCGGGAAGACCGGATACCGTGACCGAGGCGACCTTGAGGTGACCTGAAAACAATTCCACAAGGGCTATGTCGCGGTGATAGGCCACGACCTTAGCACGTGAGTGTATCAAGGTCAGACATGTCCAGACAATAATCTACTGAGTCAGGAGTCTTCGTCAGCAGATATCGTGTATATAGCGTCCACAATTTGCCGTCTAGAAGTACGGGTCTCAGTGAACACCAAGCAGTGCACCATGTGCCTAGTCTCTAATGGTAAGTTGGCTTTTGATAAATATTTCACATTTTCGTTGTGTTTCTCCAAGTAGGCATACGGTTAACCTAACAATACTAGTATAATAAAGGGATATATGGTTCTAGACGCATATAACTGAAGAGACAAACCATTTCTTCATATATTATGGTAGGCTGGGACGACATGGAATACAGCCGGCGATCGAGTCCGACTGGCTCAACCAAAACAGCCAGGGCACTTGAGTATACTTTTCCTTTTCGTATACTTTAAAAATGCATTTTTAGGCACATATCGTCCATATAAACAGATTGTAACTTGTTGATTACTAACCACTTATAACATATTGTGTGTGGCTGGTATTTCATTGACATTGTTCCATCATGTCTTCATTATTTGATTTCATTGATATGGGGATAAAGTTACAGTTACATGGTGATGAACTAACACAGTGGAGTGAGCAAAAATATGCTGAATACCTACTAGTACAGGAGAAAGCGGCTGAGCGTGAAGAAAGAGCAGCTGAAAGAGCATTAAAGCAGGCAGAGATGGCTGCCAAACAAGGAGAGGCCGACACAGCCTTAAAGCAAGCAGAATTGTCTGAAAAGACAAAGCAAGCCGAATTAGAACTGACTGCAAAGACAAAGCAAGCTGAAATAGATAGTGAGTTGAAAAAGGCAGAAATAGCAGCTCAGAGTAAAAGAGAAGAACTGGAGTTACAGTTAAAGATGAAACAACTTGACACTGAGACTGCGATTAACAAAGAGTATAAGAAATCTGAGAGACTGGAGAAAGAAAACCAGTATAAGAAATATCAAGGTATTGTACGTAATTATACCTCGGGTGACTGCATCGCAGCCTTTACCCAGAATTTTGAAACTTTAATGGAACATTATCAAGTTCCACTGTCTGAATGGAATATTGTGTACATGAGGAGTTTGTCAGGGGAAGTTATTGAAACCATCCCCAAAGACCTCAGAAAAGATTACCATTATCTGAAATCTAAGATTATGGCACATTTTATGTTAGATGAGGCAGGTTACAGAGAACAGTTCAGTAAATTGAGCCCAAAACCGACTCAAACGTTCTCTGACTACCTCTGCTTAGTCCGAGATATTTTCACCAAATGGACGTCAGCAGCCAAAATTGAAAAAAGTTATCAGAGATTGGAAGATCTAATTATTAGAGACAAAATTGTGTCATCTATTCCTTCAGCCTTTGCTAAATTTTTGTTAGAGAATGAATGCTCTAGTGTGGATGAAATTGAAAGACGGGGTTCGGCTTACTACACAGCCAACAAAGATTGCTTTGCTACTGAAGATACTAACATTAACTTTGTAGCAGCGGCTAATTATGACAAACAACCCTATAGTAGGCAGAAATTTCGTAAGCCTACCTCTGAGAAGTTTTATCAGTGCGGGTATTGTAACCATTCTCATCATCAGAGTGAGATGTGTGATAAAAACCCTCGTTACAAGACGTACTTACAACACAGGGTAAATCAACGAAATCAGGAGCGTGAAACCTTCAAAGGGTTGACTAAATGTTTTCTCTGTAAGGCGTTCGGACACCATCGGAGGGATTGTGAGGGCAGGAAGATGACAAAAAAAGCAGGTGCCGCCTTGGATGACAGTTCCGCGTCTGAAGAAGAAGAGCCAGAGAAACATCCTGTGAACTCAGCACAGGCTGTTGACATATTCAACGCAAACAAATGCTATGTTTGTAATACTTTCTATGAAGATGGTATTTTAAAATGCGGTCATACCATCCCTATTGCCAATGAAGAAGCTAATTCGGTAATAGGTTCAAAGGGCAGAATAAACATCCATCACGGATATGTAAATGGCAAATATGCTACAGTCCTTCGTGACACAGGAAGTACAATCATTGGCCTGAAAAGAACGTTCATATTGCCTACAGATTACACAGGCAGGCACGTAACATGTAGAACATTCTCAGGCAATATTGAGAGATACCCATTAGCATGGGCATATATTGATACACCTTTCCTCACTGGGAAAGTAAAGTGCGATGCACTAACCAGTCCAGTTTGTGATATAATTATTGGTAATTTACCTGAGGTAAATGATAAACCTCATGACATAACATCTTCTTGTAATGATGATACCATAACATCACCATCAAATGTCATCATTGAAAATGTCACACCACCTATTGATTTTAATGTAGCTAATGTAGCACTAAGTTCTCATGACATCATTGAAACTATTGTTCCATCATCATCATCTGATATCATTGAGTGTGTGAACGCAGTAACAAGAGCTACTGCTAGAGTGCAAGATGAAGTAAATCAAACTGAGGCGATACAATTGCTCAGCCCAGTTTCACTACCTACTAACACCATGAAGGAAGCATTTGTAACAGCCCCAAAAGCTGATCCTTCATTGTCAAAATACTTTGACCTGATCGGCCGAAAGCCAAAAGTAACCAAGAATGCAAAATGGCATTTTGCTATGAAAAATGACATACTCACCAGGTATTACACCAGAGGTGACAATACCACAGAGCAAAATGTTTTGCCAACTAGTTATCGCAAGCAAGCCTTACATCTTGCACACGATATACCTCTTGCAGGACATATGGCATACGTGAAGACCAGATCAAGGTTATTGACACAATTTCACTGGCCAAAATTTTGCAATGACATTAAAGAATATTGCAGAAGTTGTGACACCTGCCAGAAACTGGTTAAAAAGGGTAAACACCCACAGGCAAAGTTACAAGTTACCGACTTAGCCAGTCGACCTTTTGAAAAGCTATCGGTTGACATAGTGGGCCCTCTCAGTCATACAACAACTAGAGGGAATAAATTTATTCTAACAGTCATTGATCAATGTAGTCGCTGGCCAGAAGCTATTCCGTTAAAGAACATAACTGCCAATGAAATAATGGAAGTGTTCTTCCATATTTTTTCTAGGATAGGGTTTCCAGATACTATCCAATCTGATAGGGGCACTCAATTTATTGCCGCATCCACCCAAGCTTTCACCAAAATGCTGGGAGTTAAGCAGTGTTTCAATTCCCCCTACCATCCTCACAGTAGCGGAGTGATAGAAAAATTTAACGGGGATCTTAAGCACATGCTTGCAAAAGTAACGCAAGAACACCCCAACAACTGGGATGTATATGTACCAGCTATTCTTTTTGCTTATCGCGAGGTACCACATGCTAGTACCGGTTTCTCTCCTTTTGAACTTATCTATGGTGCCAAACCACGCGGCCCATTGACCATTTACCACCAACTGTTAACTGACTCTACACCAGTACTTAAACCCATATCATCATACTCATATGTGACATCATTGCGTGAAAGAATCATCAAATCTTGTGTTATTGCAAAGAATGCACTAAAACTATCTGGTGCTACTTATAGACAGTATGCTGACAAAGGTAACAGGACAATAACATTGACACCTGGACAGGACATTCTTCTTCTGCTACCTAGTGACAGACACCTTCTGACTGATTCTTGGCAGGGACCTTTTAAAGTGACAAGACAGATTTCACCTGTAGACTACGAGATCCTTATAAAAAACAAACACAAAATATTTCACATAAATATGCTAAGACCATACCACAACAGAGACGACGAACAAGACGATACAACAGCTTGTACAGTGATAATAGATCACGAAGACGACGATGCTAGTGACGAAATTCCAACACCTGCATTAGACACGACAGACTGCTTGAAGGAGATCAAAATCAACCCAAATTTAACTCAAGCAGACACAGACAGGTGCAAACAACTTATACAACAGTACAACACCATCTTTTCCAACAACCCAGGACAAACAGAATTAATACAACATCACATCGCACTCACATCAAACACACCCATTAGATGCAGACCATACACCATCCCATTACATTACAAGGAACAGTTACATCAAGAAATCATCAACTTAGAGAAAAATAACATCATAAGACGATCCCAATCAGACTACTCATCTCCCATGGCCTTAGTACGAAAAAAGGACAATACAATAAGACTGTGCATCGACTACAGAAAACTGAATAAAATAACTGTTTTAGATCTTGAGCCTATGGCAAACACTGACGATCTTCTGACAGAACTGACAGACGCTAGGTTCTTTACGACTGTAGACATGGTCAAAGGTTACTGGCAGATTGCTGTAGACGAACAGAGCAGACATCTGACAGCTTTTGCCACACCTTGGGGACTTTACGAATGGTGCAAACTTCCATTTGGGCTTGTTAACGCCCCAGCCACATTCGTACGTATGACACGACTACTGCTAAGAGACATTCCTAACATAATTTGCTATATTGACGACATATGCATTCACACAGAGACAATGACGGAGCACATTAAGACATTAGACCAAACATTTGAACGGATCAAACAGCACGGACTGACAGTGAAGCCTGCAAAAGTAGACATAGCCTACCAGGAAATATCATTCTTGGGCTATAAAATATCCAATGGCTTTGTCACGACAGACGATAAAATTGTGTCCAAGATACTAAAACTCTCACTTCCGACTACAAAAAAACAAGTCAGAAGTTTGCTGGGCCTAATCAATTACTATAGGCAATTTATTCCTGATTTTTCGGAACTGACCGAGGTATTTACTAATTTACTAACAAAGGATAAACCTGAGAAAATTGTACACGATCAATGCCTAAAAATCGCATTTCATAAAGTGCTATCATGTTTTTCCGATAAGAATAAACATAATCTTATCCTTAAATTACCCGATATCCGTTTACCTTTCAGATTACGCACAGATGCTAGCTCCGTGGCGATTGGAGCAGTCCTGTTGCAGGAGTATAACAACATTCTCCACCCAATTTATTTTGTATCCAGGAAATTGAAGGCCCGAGAGCGGGCATGGTCAATTCCTCAATTGGAAGCCCTAGCTTTAGTAGTAGGTATCACCAAATTGTCTAGATTTCTTCTAGGACGCCATTTCATCGTAGAATCGGACAGCAGCCCCTTACGATGGATGAATTCAGGTGTGCCATCGAACCATATGATAGCGCGCTGGTCTCTGAAACTTCAAGATTATAGCTTTGAGGTTCGACATGTCCCAGGCAGAACCAATTCAATTGCCGATCTTTTGTCACGTTGTCCGACCGACCCAGTGAGCACCAATGTCTGAGTGCAGTATGTAGAAATACACTCAGACCGACACAGCCATTTAGCAGTGAATAGTGTTTTTTTCATTCACGAAAAGCTGTGTAATATCTACAATATTGTGATAGGGATTACTCCCATTATATATAGTGTTCTTATTTTACTAGTTCATGTAATGATTGTCGTGTATAAATGTGCAGTATGTGGTAGAAAGCGAACTTTATTAACTGTATATATAAAGTACAAGAACAGTGTCACATTCGCACTTACCTGAAGCGAATTATCCAACGTGACAGTGATAACTTCGTGTTGAATCTTCCAGGAACATTTTAATGACGAGTGTGAAAGAAAAAACTGAACAGTGACGACATTTCTACACCTCTGCAGTGAACCGAAATCTTTAATGTTCGACTGAAACATCTAACACATGAACATTCGATCGTAATCCAGAAGATTGTGTAACAACATTCAACACGAACTTTGAGAACAGTGTACCTTCCTTAAACTACATCAAACCGGAACAGGTGTGTTCTATAAGCTTTACCATCAGCTGATTTTAGAGCTCGTGTGTACTTCCGGATTAATTAGAAATTTAGAACAAAAATAGCAGACAACATATAAAAGATTAAAAAGTTTTGACGATTCTAAAATGTTTAGGATTCTATAAAATTGAATACACGAATTGTGTGTGTATTTATTTCTCTAATGTAATCTTAGAATCATATCTTGATTAACGTATTCATATTACCGACTTTTTCTCGTTAATATGAATAAACGTCAAGCAATGACACTAAGAAAATTAAATAGTTATTGTAAATTATTGTGTTTCACTAATGTTAAAATTATTCCCCTTTCATTTATTGTTATGACATTTTCACACAAAGGGCCATAATTTGAAATGTATATGCTAAGGTGTTGTGTGTAATATAACATGTTGTTATTAAAGTGTTGACACCACAGGCAGGCATCTACTGGGCATGGCAGAGGGTTGCCAACATTGTATACCAACACAATAACTCCTGGCCAATTAGGGACAGGGTTTGAGTGTTTTATACGACTTATATAAAGTCGTATTTCAGTATCGCGAGATGGTTTTTGTTTCAAGAACCATATTATTATTTTTTTTTTCAAATTGCGTTGACGTAGATGCGTGAAGCTGGTGCTACTGATCCGACTGGGTGATAATACGATTGAGGTAACCAGCCATCGAGAGGGTGAAGCCTGATATGTGTTGAACATGAAGCACCACATGTCTTTATACCCAACTTCCAGTTCTTATATATCTCTATGCCATGTGTGTAATTTTGATAACGTTGTGTATAACAATGGAAAGGTAGACTCTGACAAGGGTATACTATTAACCCAACAGGTACAGACATTATACATGAAAGACGACATCTTTCATGGAGTTTACCGGGGGAGCGTGTCAGAGTCCGACAGGGGACAGCGATGCAGGGACATCGTTACGACCGCCAGGCGACTTAGCTCCCAGTAAGGGATGCAACCACTTCGTTGCGCCGCCATGCGAATGAGTTACCGGCCTGCGAGATCGCTGGCTGACCAGCGGTCAGGCCGCCAACGCAAGACGCACGCCTGCCACGTGACGCCACGTCAGGCAGGAGGCAAGTTGCAAACCAGGTCCAGACAGCTCTGGGGACACGGTACAGGACGGACGTGTGATTGAGAGAAAGGCGTTGTATCGTTTCTGTATTGAAAGGCGAGTGTCTGGACATCTTGCGAGTCAGACCTGTGAACTGTATTGTGGATGTAAGTTGTAAAGTATCCATTATATATAATTGTGATCATCGTTCTGTATTTGATACGTTAATAAATCCATCGAACGATGTGTCGTTGAGTCTTACGTCAAATCACGTTGTAGTTGTATTGTCTCACACTTGTTAGGAAAGCGAGCCAAGTTTAAGACCCTGACACCTAACAATACTAGTATAATAAAGGGATATATGGTTCTAGACGCATATAACTGAAGAGACAAACCATTTCTTCATATATTATGGTAGGCTGGGACGACATGGAATACAGCCGGCGATCGAGTCCGACGGGCTCAACCAAAACAGCCTTTTAAAAAGGGGTATATGCCCTCGTGGACAGAAGAATTGTTTACCGTCAGTCGTATAAACCAGACCAGTTCGGTGACGTATGTGCTAAAGGATGATTCAGGGAAGGAACTCCAAGGCTCATTTTACCGAGAAGAAATACAACTCGTCGGAGACAAGCAAGTAATTCGAGTTGAAACAGTCTAACAAGAAAGACCCAGGCGAGGTGGTGGTAAAGAGTGTTTAGTCAAGTGGGTCGGCTATCCCAAGTCATTCAACAGCTGGGTCTCAGATACTAATGGAAGAAACTAACCCACAAAATAGCCCAGAAGGGGAAAGAAATACGTTCTGGTGCATGTTTGGTCGGCGAGTGCCGCGACTAGAGATTGTCTTCTTCTGTCAACTTGTCGTTATATACACGGTCTGTCACGTTGTTCTTTATCATAACTGAGTGACATGGTCGTTGTCTAGGGATTTAATGTTCCTTGTATGTCACTATAGAGTGTAAGTAGATCTAGCCACCTGTCTCACAATGCAACACACCCCAGTAATACACATCCATCAGTCATTAAACAAGATTGAGTTGGCGCACATAATCCTTTAATACAGAAAGAACACCGACAAACGGAACATCCTTATATATCCAGAAACAATATAATCCATAGAAGATATATATATATATATATATATATATATATATATATATATATATATATATATATATATATATATATATACTAGCTGACCCTGCCCGGCTTCGCCCAGACCCTGGTGGGGAGCATCTCATTTAATTCATATAAGTAGTCATATAAGTTCTCGTTCCCGTTACCGACTGTCTGTCTGTCTGTCTGTCTGTCTGTCTGTCTGTCTGTCTGTCTGTCTGTCTGTCTGACCCGGCCCGGCATTGCCCAGCTCCTGGTGTGGTGCATCTCATTTAATTCATATAAGTAGTCATATAAGTTCCCGTTCCCGACTGTCTATCTGTCTGTCTATCTGTCTGTCTATCTGTCTGCCTGACCCTGCCCGGCTTCGCCCAGTCCCTGGTGGGGAGCATCTCATTTAATTCATATAAGTAGTCATATAAGTTCCCGTTCCTGTTACTGACTATCTGTCTGTCTGTCTGTATGTCTGTCTGTCTGTCTGTCTGTCTGACCCGGCCCGGCATCGCCCAGCTCCTGGTGTGAAGCATCTCATTTAATTTATATAAGTAGTCATATAAGTTCCTGTTCCCGACTGTCTATCTGTCTGTCTGTCTGTCTGTCTATCTGTCTGCCTGACCCTGTCCGGCTTCGCCCAGTCCCTGGTGGGGAGCATCTCATTTAATTCATATAAGTAGTATATAAGTTCTCATTAAATTCATACAACAAAAAAAAAGTATCTTAAAAGAATGTCCTTCCACACACCATCTATTATTTTTAATGAAAACTCTTTCTAATCACCTGCATGACTACAGTAACTTCTTAAGCAAAAAAAGATGAGTTACAATGTTACATTGAAAACGTAGTGACCATTCTTAAATGTGATGGGAAAAGAGCGAAAAAGCAGCGGTTGCAGCAGGATATAACAATATGAATTGGAAACATACAGGTATATTAAGTTCCTGCTTGAAGAAACGTACTAAACATCAACACGTTGCACATACCTTACAAAGAGATCCATGGTATCCCGAAAAACAGGTGAAAATCCGAAATTAGAAGGACTCAATAAATATATAAAATGTATTTTTTTTTTGGGTGTGTGTTCGCATATCCTTTACAGGACATAGCTGTCAACATCAGCATCTTTCAGCTGTATGTTGATTTCTTGGCAAGATTACGCTCAGTAGTTTGCCATTGCTTTCTGAGCTGCCGGCTCACATACCCCGTAAGTTACCGATGCGGTTCGAACCACTGCTGATTCACACCGTCATCACGTTACCGACGAGAGTATACGAGATTACGGAGAAAAGTCATAACCCCTAAGCCACGAAGCCCTCATAAAATGTATAATAAAATAAAATACACACAAACGCGTACAATACGACACACAGGACGGCCGACGTTTCGATTCTCAGAATCTTTGTCAAGGACAGGACAACACGGGTAGATAGGACAACGAAATATAAAAAAAGCACAAAACAAAAAAGCACAACCACTACGTATCCATGTGGGAGCAGAAAAGGCGGATTTGCCAGATGCGTAGGCGCTCTTTGGCTGCAGAGTTTAAGTATAGTAGGTTGCCAGAAAGGATTTACGTCGCCAAAAATATGCGAACAATCTGATATGCAAATATAGGGGCGTGGAAACTGTTAGGTATGAATATTTAGGGGTGGGGGGAGGACAGCATAGTAATAGACAGTGTAAACAGTTGGAGAAGATGGCACAGTTATACAGTAGCGTCCACAACAGTATTTATACCTGCTGGATGGACTCATCCCAGATTGTTGATTAGCTGGCATTCAATTTTGAGCCTAACGGAGCTGTTGGAGTAGCAGGGTTTCAATGCGGTGACACATACATCGTCGACTCCATTATGGTTGGAGGAATTGAAATGGTTGAGGACAGGTTTGTCAGCGCCCTGTTTGCACCCCCTGCACTCCCGGCTCAATGTGACTGCTCCGCTGGCACTCTGACCTACTCCTCTCCTCGCCTAATGTTCTCCAGGATGCACACATGTCTGATCATATCCTCCGCCTGAGCCATTTATGATTTCCCTCTTATTAGTCGCTGACTCTTAACTGCGCCCAGCGCCTCATGCAAAGGGTGATCTGTGTCTGCAGCTACTCTGAGGTATACCACTCGCCTGCATCACCTTGAGCCTACCTGCAACAGTCGGCAAACCAATGATGTAACGCATACGCACTACTGGGGTGTCTCTGGTGCATCCCAGAATGACCCGCATAACTTCGTTCTGTATGCGCTCTAACTTCACCAGCTGACTCTTTGAGACAGCGAGCAGTCCTAGTCCATAATCAATCACTGAGAGGATCAAGTGCTAGTATAGTATGAAAAGCATTCTCTGCTCTGTGTCCATTGCAGTCATAGTTTTAGGTGCATCAAGCCCCTTTTGAGATCTTGTCACAACCATCTCCACATGGTCCTTGAAGGACACGCTCCTATCAAATGTGATTCCCAGGTACTTCAGTTTGTTCTCTCTGTTGACGTTTCTACCATTTATCTTGAGGCTTGGGACATAAGCACTCACAATCATGTTGTCCAGAGAGCACCACAAAACATCCGCCTTTTCCGGGTGGATGACAGCACTCATTTCAGGGCACCAGTCAATCACTTTGTCTACTGTCGCCCGTAGCTTCTGGACTGTTTGTACCCTATCTCTCCCCTGCCTATATGCAAGAATATCATCTGCAAATGTTAGTATCATTCCAACCCCTGGTGCTTCTAGGTTTGCAATCTTGCACGTATACACGTTAAAGAGCACAGGTGAGATTGCAGATCCCTGTGGCAGTCCCGGGGTTAAAATATGTGGCTCTGAGGTCCATGCACCCAGACGGAGAGCAACCCGACGAGAATACAGGACGGCTGCTATCCAGTTCACCAACCAGGGATTGACCCCTTCTTCATCAGTGCAGTCATTAAAATATCATATCGAACTCTATTGTATGCATCCTCGAGAACAAGCGCCGCCGACATCGTTTCCTGTCTACTCTGGAACCCCTCATAAACGTCAAAGGCAAAAGTGGCTGCATTTGACCAGGTATCTTCTCCTGGCCTGTAGCTCCCCAGACCACTTGGAAGAAGCTTCCCCATTTCCAAACACTCTTGCAGCTTGACAGCGACTATCTCCTCTAAAACCTTCCCAAATGTATTTTGAAGGGTGAAGATCCTAAAGCCGCTAGCTTTGAATGATCCTTGAATGGTTTTGGAAGAGGCATGAGATAGCTGTGCATCCAGTCCTGCGGTACTGATGCTGTCCTAATGCTCTGGGTTACATGCTACCAAACCCTAAAATATGAGCTTCTACGTGACATTACCGAGTAATTTCGTCAAGTTACCGCAGACTATTGAGGTGAGTCAACATTTCGAAGTGGGTCTGGCCGAAATTCATCGTGAAAATGCTCGAACCCGGGGCCACTATTACATTTAGTGAGAAGTTGCAAGAGATACCAGATACAATTGAAGGTGAAGGAGCGATAGACCTGAATAACGACTTGCAAAATGTCTACGTATACTGCGATCTCAGTCAGACCAGTCGGAGATGTCATGGCCCCACTACTAAGGACTGTTCCTATCATGAATCAGAGCTCCACCTCAGTGTTTTGCGCCTACGTCAAACTTCACTACATACCGCTGAGTCATTACTCCTTCGACACGGTGGAAATACTTCTAACCACTGACACGGGCACAAAGGTCACATTCACTATCGGGACTTCAGTGCTGACGTTACATTTTCGAGTTCGGAAGAGATCAGATCTAGAATAATGGTGAAATACGGGGCGTTACATCGAAACCCCAGACTGGCCGAAGACATGATGTGCCCGACACACAGATGATTGATGCCTCGGTTATCTTCAAGACTCAGATATCAGCCCACCAAGCAGGAGACCAGTTTTATGACTACATGCTAAGTGACATGTACATACCAGGCTACCAACAGAAAAAAATCAACCTACTCAGGCAATGGTGTGAAGAAATCCAGAAACAACATACAATGTGTATAGCTCTGTATGTGAAAATAAAATGTTGTGATGATACTATGTATACCACCTCATATCACATCATCCATTTCGTATAAGGACATTAGGCATTTTTATTCTTGAAATATGTACTGAATTACTGTAAAATGTACTGAAATAGTGTAAAATAAACAGGCATATATTATAATTACGTCTTGGTTGTTGAATTATTTAGTGTTTACGGTGTATATAGTTGTCATGTGATGAGAGAATGAAGGGCAAAAATCTTGGTCAAGTAATAAAATTTGTCAGCCAAAGGGGAAAAATTGTGGCTACATTTCAACCAGACTTATAAAAAAGCTCACCCAAACTTATGAAAATCTCAGTCAAACTAATGAAAAGTGGGAAATTTTGTTGTCCAGAGGTGAAAAGTTTGATCAAATTTCACCCAAACTTATGAAAAGTAGGAAAATGTGTTAACCAAATGTAATATCATTGTTATTGAACCTGTGAATTTATCATGGATAAAGCACGTACATATGCATGATTGTCATCCATACAGATATGATTGTGTCTGATGAATGGTTGAGATCTCACTGTGATGTCAATAGGTGTTAACATTTAAAGTTATCATTGGAAAATCACATAAGTCTAGCTACTTATCTTACATGCAAGTATGAAGGATTTCTGAGGAAAGAGTGAAACTATCATCCATGCACATGTGAATATTATGCCTGAGAATGGGTGAATGAAATAACATTCTGAAAAGAAGTATAAGCTAACAATCAATCTCATGATAGAAGGCAACCTTGATGTGTAATGTCTTCTATCACAAGGGAACATATTCCGCATAACCCAAAACACTAATTAATCATTTAGTGCACTCTGACGCATAACAACACTCTGTATCATATATCATTTATGGGAACTTCATCTGGTTTTGTGTCCTAAGCACGACACAATCCATATTATTACATTACGCATACTACAAGCATCTGGTTTTGTGGCTTAAGCAAAATCCCACTTTGTATTTCATGTTACTCCTGTTAACACATACGGTCTAGTGCCCTGATGAATGTAATACAATGATGATGATGATGATGATGATGACTGTAATGTAATCATAATAATGTAATAATGATGATGATGATAATGATAGAATGATGTAATGATTATAATGAGCATGATGATGATGATAATGATAGAATGATGTAATGATTATAATGATGATGATGATGATGATGATGATGATGATGATGATGATGATTATAATGAGCATGATGATGATGATAATGATTATAATGAACATGATGATGATGATAAATGAAGTACAATCTTAGTATACAGACGGTGAAGAGAAGGGAATATACTCGCCCGTAAAACTTTGGACTAGAAAAGAATTCACCCGAATACTATACAAGAATTGATACCATAATGTAATTATATTGTTTATAAGCAAATATTCATTGAAATGGGGAATGATTTTGCAAATCCCATAATGTATGAGACCCTCTTTCTTAAATAGAAAAAGATGTAGTGGTACAGAAGAGAATGGTCAACATAATTTTCAAATTCGAAATCAATCAAGGTATTACTTAAACTATAGACCTGGAGGACAGGCATAGGTGAAGATGAAACTGCACATCTGCTAGTTAAACCTTGAACACCTGATAGTGGAAGATTGGAGGGAGAGCAAACAATTACAAGATTATCTTTCTTCTATGTTTATTTTCTCTAAGAACAAGATTCATCTTATTGCTTTCACTTGATGGTTACTTACAGCATTGCATTTCCAATGTCATATTGATGGTATGATTAGAGATTGTTGATTGCTGAACTTTCAGAGAATGGATTGATACCACTAGATCCAGACCTGACTAGTTGGAATTCAGTAGTCTGAATGCAGTAGTTGAATGCGGCAGTAGTTTGAATGCAGGACTTGGTGAAGGTAGCAGCTTGACTGATACTAGATCCAGGCCTGACTTTCTTTTGTGAGTGAAGTATCTGAACAAAGTGATGCAGAACAGTATCCCAACCAGAACTCACCTTCAAACAGTCCTAGCCCAGTAGGAAGGTAACGTAGCTGGAGTGTAAGGAACAATTACTATCATATACCCAGGGAGACAATTATCACTCATTAGGAGAACATAACACCAGGTCCAGAATTAGTGACATCAGGTATCCAGGCACCCTGAAGTACAACTAGGATAAGCAAGTTAAGATAGTCTTTCCCAAATGACATGAAATTATAATATGTATATTTCAGGCATCCAGGGATATGAAATTTCTTGTACTTGTACCTATTAATGTAGAATATTAATTGTACTTGTTGTTGTTAATGTAATGAATGACCATAAAACATGTTTATGTTTTAATAAATTATGTAAGAGGTCATTTCCTCATATGATTATTTTCTTGTCGTGTCAGTAAGTCAATAGACACACCCTAGATATTAATCAATTGGGAGAGAAGAGAGGCAAGGAACCCCAACAAGAAAGTGTTGACCTTCAGGAAACGTTACATTGTTCCCTGAAGGAATTCCTTGGTTCTCCGAACTCTATATCTATCAATAGATATATTAGAGCAAGCATATGAGCCAGTGCTAGCTTAATTGATTATAACGGGCAGGATCACATTGAGGAAAAGGAACGGGTGTCCTTTCTCTCTTTAGGATTGAGCCATCAATCTCATAATCCGACAGGTATAATATTTAAAACTATCCACCTGGTGAAGAATTTTGAGTACGGATTGTTATATACAAATACGGGGTCACCACCACATGCCACGGGAGCCGCGGTAGCGCAGTAGCTAGCACGCTAGCTCGTCGGCCTGGTGGCCGTGCATTCGATTCTAAAGGGCTGGGATGTTTTAACACTGAACAAAGCTCCCTGGTCGACCCGGTAGCAGGATGAGTCTTGGACAGTAAAGACAGCCCATGTCATAATAACCACGTAACTCAAGGGATCCGTGGAGGTAAATACATGGTGAATTTTTAGTGACTGCATTGTTTGAAAATATTGCTGGTCCAAGTTTTGTATTTAACTGTTATGTTGCTTGAACTTTAAAGAGGGTGAATACAAAACTTGAACCGGCAATATTTTCAAACACTGCAGTCATTAAAAATATACCCTATATCTGGATAGCTTGGCCACGTGGCGTGGTCGAGACAAGAACACAGAGCTGATCCACGATGATGAATGCATTATAAAATGGTGAGCTCAGCTCAATACTTTGCTCTATTATTATAATTGATCAGGTTATGTAGTCTGTGCAGGGTCTGTTTGGTTGACCGCTTGCCTGTCCATCTCTTAGTTGCTTGCCAGTGACATCTCTTAATCTCTGTAGAATGATCATGATAAGTAATTTCCAAGGGCGGACCGTGTGGTAGATTTTCTCAGTATGATGCAAGTCTTCCAAATGCCGCTCCTTGATGTGTTTTTTTCCCTTTAAAATTGGCGCTCCCTTACAAAGCCCCCTTACGGTGCCACCTGATGCGGCCGCCTCTCTGTATCATGACACTGCACGGTCCTGTTCCCAGGAAATGACTATAACATTTACCTCTAGAATTTACACACTACTGTAGTTTCCCTTGTTCGGCAGCTTGACTAGACATCCTTCTCTCTGGTCTGTTGGTAAAGTTGCCTAGTAAATCCACTAGAAGCTGGACCAGAATCACTTGTGTTGAATTGAGTTAAGAATTGACTTCACTGTATTCAGGACATTTCCATAAGCGTTCCATCAACTCTTTCAACAGCCAGCGAAGAAACATAATACTAATCGTTCCCACCGCTATCTGATTGAAAGTTATTCTGGTCTTCCCTTTCAGTTTTTGAGATTCTTCCAAAACTCCTGCCGATCCCCCGCCATGCCATTCTCTCCACACACGGGTTCTCATTCTGTTCCACCGTCTTCTCCACCTGGTCCCACAGGCGCTCACCAACCTCTGCCTTGTCCACAGGTAATCTACCACCAAGAGGTGCATTACCTGCCAGCCTATCAACCTGTTCATTCTCCTGCACTTCCGATGGCCAGGGCAAAAATTCCATACAATTCTCTTAAGCGAGGATAGCCGTTTGACACGAAACATTCCTTTCTCCACCACAGACTCCTTGAGTCCGTAATGAATACATTATGTGTTGCGGTGATCTCTTCTAGCCAATGGGATATCGCTGTCACTGCTTCCACCTCCATTCTCGTGCTGGAGGTTGTAATCTCATATGCCAGACTCTCCTTTTTCAAGCAACGTCCATTAGCCTTCGTGATCAAACTCTGGCTCCCCGTGGGTAACCGCGGATGAGAAGTTACGATGTCCGCCTTCGGATTGGAGGTATAGGGTTTGGATCTCAGCGAAGGGCTGGGAATGTTTCCGAGAACCACTGATATCTAATGATAGCACAAGACACAAAAAAGCAAGATGGCGGGACATTTCTTCGTCCCGTAAAATGGAACGTGTTTTTTCTGAAATGTGCATGGATTAAGTGCTTTTTTCGTGGTGAAATGGAGTTCGGACCGTGCAACGGAGTTCGTGCACGCGCTTCAGGTCTTCTTTCGGCGTATCATCGGCGCCCGGTGGCGATAGTTAAGCCTAACATGACGGCCAGACGACCAGCTAGGACACAACGTGGTAAGAGGGCGGGCGCGCGCAGAAGGCGCTTAAAATGTGACAGATTGGGTATCGGAAATGTTCGAGTACTGTACTGGAACTGTGCATCATTTAGTCAACGCCGACCCATTCTTGAAAAACTACTCTACGGAAACGATATTGTAGTCTTGCAAGAAACACAGCTCACCGACGGAACAGTCAAAGTTGCGGGATTTCAGGGTTTCTTTAACAGGCGGCACCTCGGACAGGCCATTCTGGTCCGCGACAACATACTAGTGTCTGAGATCGATATGTCCGCCTGGAACAGCGATGCCCTGCAAGTGCAGGCATTAAGAATAATGACACCAGTGCAGCTTGTAATCGTTAACGTCTATGCGCGAAATGGGAAGGTCGACGTGCGACAATGGCAGAGTTTGTTCGATATGGATGAAAGGCATATCATCTACTGCGGGGACTTCAATGCCAGAGGCAGTCAATGGGGGAATTGCATCACCAATAGACAGGGAGAAGATTTGGAGGACGCCCTGGCATCTGCTGCCCTAATCTGTCTGAATGATGGGAAGGTCACTAGAATGGCCACTCGACCAGGCGACTCTGACAGCATCATTGACTTGGCTCTGGTGTCGCCCACCATCGCACCAAGGTGCCGGTGGGGCACACTGGGATACCACGATAGTGACCACTACCCTTGTGTCATCCTGATCAAGAAAGACGGGGCCATGAGTCAAAGAAACAAGACCAATGCCTTCCCGTACGACACCACTGGTCAAGACGCAATAAGCAAGATCAGAAGAAGGAAACTAACTTCCTCCCGTAGGAGACAAGAAAGATGGCTGCAGCCACCATGGTGGAATGGAGAGGTCGAGAAGGTGTGGCTGGGAAAGAGGCAGGCTGTCAAAGACTGGCAAAAGGCCAGAAAGGCTAACATGCCACAGGTTGAGTTGGCGAACCTGAAGACTGAGGTCGTTAGGACGACGACTTTATTCAAATCCTGCGCCAAACAGGCCAAGGCCGACAAATGGGACGAGTTCTGCAGGAAGGTGTGCTCCGAGCAATCTCTTACGACATTCTGGCGCCTCCACAAGAGCATGAACGGTGCTGCACAACGTAGGGGTATACCAGACTTTCAAGGCACAGACCTCGCATGGAAAAAGTCGGATGCGGATAAAGGTAAGGCCCTTCTTGCACGCTACATAGAACAGACTGACCAGAAAGACGAGCCCGCCAGACATAGGACCACAACAACACTCTCTCAGTTGTGCGAGGGGGTCGGGACAGACGAAGAATGGACAATCACAGTTGACATATTGCGTGCAATGCTCAAGAAATCACCTAACACCGCCCCAGGCCCAGACGGCATCCGATATGGTGACCTAATGGTGATATCAGATGATGACATGGAAGAACTGGCCAGAGAATTCAACACCAGTATCCAGAGGGGTCAGGTCAAAGAAGAATGGCTACACAGCTACTTGCTGCCGCTGCCAAAACCGAACAAAGACCACTCCAAGATAAGCGGCTACAGAATCATTACGATGCAGAATACTGTTGGCAAGCTACTGGAGAAAATTGTAGCACACAGACTTGCTTGGGACTTGGAACAGCTCGGCTGCTTCCCGCCCACACTTGGAGGATACAGACGCAACAAAGAGTCATGGCTGAATGTGGCGGTCTTTGCTCAAGATGTTTACGAAGGATTTCAGGTCAGAGAAGAGACATGTGCGGCCTGCCATAGACTTAGAGGACGCATATAACAGAGTATCTTTCGAGCACTTGATGCAAACCCTCCTCAGACTGAAAGTGCACCCTCACCTTGTACGATGGATAGCTGCAGTTCTACTCCAAAGGAAGGTGGTGCTAAGATGCGGGAGTTGGTCTTCTGAGCCGATAACGATATGTCCAGGATTGCCACAGGGTTCACCACTGTCACCAGTACTATTCAACGTGTATACGGTGCCGATCACTGAACAACAGTTGGATGGGAGGGGTAGGACTCTATCATTCGTTGACGACATCCTCGTGTATCGACAGGGTCGAGATAGACAGGCGGTTGCCAACTATATGCAGGGCGAACTAGATCGAATTTCCTCATGGTGTGCTGATGCCGATGCCCTTGTCAACCCTGCAAAGGCAACGGTTACATGGTTCTCACTAAACAACCATATTGTGAAAACAGACCTGCCGGCAGTAAGAATGGATGGGAGCATTCCAGTCAATGACATATCTTGGCGTGAGGCTTGATCGTAGCCTGTCCTTCAAAGATCATGTCGACTATGTCATAACGAAGGCTCGAAAAGGTTTGGCAGCAATGAGAGTCATGGCGACTGCCAATATCGAGCAAAGACTGCTATTACTTCTGTTCCAAGGACTTGTGCTTTCACGCATCGAGTATGCCCTGGCCATCCTCACTGTCAGCCCTACACAGATTGGAAGACTTGAAAAGGTACAAAACGAAGCCATGCGCATCATTTTGGGCTGCACGAGAGACACCAGCTGTGTAGCAATGAGATACCTCCTTGACTTCCCGACAATGGAACACAGGATCAAGATCTGGAGAGCTCGTGCATACTTAAAAATAAGTGCAGATGAGCAGCACCCTCTGCATGACGCTGTATTCAGAGAAAAGGGTGACAGGCTAAAGAGGGGCAAATCATGGATGGGTCGGGCGGAAGATGTCGTCGGACAGGTCTGCAGTCTTACCAGTATCAACCCCGGCAAGGAATGGGTGCCGGTGCCTCCAGCTTTTAAGTGTACCTTCTCCTGCATTATCACACTCGACAGACGGTGCAGAGAGCAGAACCCTGCCGCTGTCAATGCAGAGGTTAACGCGCTCATCTATGATCACTCAGATAGCCCCGAAGTGCTCATCTATACAGATGGATCTGTTGTAAAGCAGCAGAGAAGTGCGTGGGCATTTACAGCCCGTTCAGCGGGCCGAACCGTTCAAGAATCCAGTGGTGCCCACTCTATGACCACGAGCAGCATGACGATGGAGGTGATGGCAGTTACACAGGCTTTCATATGGCTGGAATCACAGCATTATACCAACGTGTGTGTACTAAGTGATTCAATGAGCATGATTCAGAAGGTCGAAGCTGGATCTGTACGTAGACAGTGGACTGAGTCGCTGCGGAAGTCTGTTGTCCGCAAAGTCACCTTCATCTTCGTCCCGGGACATGCGGGAGTCGAGGGAAATGAACGAGCTGATAAATTGGCTGGCTCTGCACCCCCTGTAGATGGCCAGCCCATGGATCGTGCCGATGTCATTAACGCCCTTAAAGATATGGCGAGAACAGAGGATTTTGACGCCAGTGATTCCACATCGCTTTCCAGGATGAAAGACCTGGGAGTAAGAATCGGCACAGCCAGACGCGAGAGGTACATCGGGAAAACAAAGCGCCTCGTCAACCAACACAGAACTGGCACTATTAGCCACCGGACGCTGATGCATATGCTGGGGGGAGGATCTGAGCACCTATGGACATGTCCGGAGTGCAACGAAGATACCCCAACTGATAACTGATAACTGATAACTGACACCCACCCTCTTCCTCCAAACCCCCGAATCTTCTGGGTAGTAAGGTTGGATCCGTAGCTTTCTAAGTTATATGCAAAAAACAAGAGGTTCTTTGTTAAAATTATGCACGTTGAAAATTAAATGGTAGTTGGAAATCGCAAAGTATAGACTGAAAGACTGTCACCGTGGCAAAATTATTAGGAAAGATAAGCTACTCACGGATGGTTAGAGCCCGTTGCCTTGGATTAATCTGTGTAATGAAGTAAACCTTAACCAAATACATGCTGAAGTCGGACACATAAGGCGAGGGTAATTGATTCGGCGTCTCGGTGTACCAGACTATGCCTACCCAGTATGTGAAAACAGGGGTCGGCAGACTGCGCGGAAGAAATCATTGATGATTCAACGGGCAAGACGGTGTTTACCTGCAAAGCGCTGTGGAACGTAATGAGCACGGCAATGCACGTAGAGCGCCTGAGTTACCAACTGCACCTCCATTTATCTCCAGTCGTCTTAACTTGACTTCCTACCGTACTCGGAAATGTTAACCTGGTCAACAAATGCCCGCAGAAGTCGATTGTGTAGACCTGACGGCGCAAGAACGCAGCTCTTTTTTAAACAGGCACAACGCAATCACTTTCGAAAAAAACTCTCCTGATGAAAGTAGAAGAGGAAGAAGACGAAAAAGAAGAAGAAGAAGTCTTGCTACTGGAGTCAGATGGAACCAGGCGAGAGAGCGTGGTCGACGTTCATTTCGTACAAAATAAGTGTACATTTAAAAGGTGCGTTGTGTGTTTATTTTACATTTGCCAACACAACATATACATTAATATACACGTGATAATATTACATTCATGACAATTACCTACATATTACTTGATGATGATGATGATGATGATGATGGAGTAACCATATCTCTCATGCATACTAAAATCTTTCAATAGAAATTCTTTCATACTCCAAGTAATCTCATACGCTTTTGCTTTCTGAAAATGGTACTTAAAATATTTTCATACATTAAACATCACAATATGCACCCCATTTTACAAAGTAAATTACAAAACTGGTACATATGGCATTTGCTTAAGCGAGAGAGAACGAACGAACGAACGATCGAACAAACTTTATTTTCCAAGCGTCACAAATTGGGCACGCAGGACCGTTTACATTCGACCCTTCCAGTCATTCATTTTTCGTTCATCATTGTGCATGTTACATTCACATAGGAAACACACATTGTCAACTGAATGTTGTAAACTTAAAAACTTAAACAATGCATATTACTAAGTTATGAGACAGGCAGGCAGGAAGGCAGACACACGTACACACGAACATTCATTAACAAATATATACAATCCGGCATACATACTTACATCCTTTGCCCAAACTATCACAGTTATACACCCACTCAATAACACATACATACATACATACATACATACACATACACACACACACACACACATACACACATACACACACATACATACATACATACATACATACATACATACATACATACATACATACATACATACATACACACATACATACATACATACATACATACATACATACATACATACATACATACATACATACATACATACATACATACACACACACACACATACATACATACACACACACATACATACATACATACATACATACATACATACATACATACATACATACATACATACATACATACATACATACATACACACACATACATACATACATACATACATACATACATACATACATACATACATACACACACACACACATACATACATACATACATACATACATACATACATACACACACACACACATACACACATACACACACACACATACATACATACATACATACATACATACATACATACATACATACATACATACACACATACATACATACATACATACATACATACATACATACATACATACATACATACATACATACATACATACATACATACTTTGCGTTCATACGGAGTGTTTTTTCAGATGTGATTGCGGCGTGTCTGTTATGCGCCCTTGGGCCGAAACCCGTAGGCCGACACATCTTGCTATAACGTGCTTTTTTGACCAGGTAGCATTCCTGGGAAACTACCACTTTTGCGGTACCATACACAACCCAGCTGGCCAAGTTGGAACGGTCGAAGACAGCGGTCAATCCTTAAAGGAAGGCAGGGACAGTCCATGGCATTTTCCGTCATCCAAGGTTGCTTCCATAATTGCAGTGCCGACACATAGCGCCCTGGTGCTGGGCTTACCGAGGGGATCGTCACGTCCTGCTTATGGCTGCTTTAATTCCTCACTTCAATATATTGGGATTTCGTTCGCCCCGGGCCGTTCCCGCACAAACCAGACAGGTCTGTAGATAGTATCCACTCAGCGAGTTTTCGACACGGACATGTGAATGTCGTTGCGTCTGTCAGAGCTGTTCCAGGCACGACGGACATTCGGAAAACTATCTAGTCAGAGCTGTTCCGAACAAGAGCGGCATTCGGAAACTAGATAGTCAGAGCTGTTCCTAGCACGAGAGACATTCAGACAAGACATTTCACTCGGACGTAAATGCGTAGTGCCAATTTTTATTTTGTCACCCGTAGGACGGCACTTCTGGCTTCGGCGGGCATTTTTTAATGAGGTTAGCCTTCTTCGAGTTTCGAGGCACGTTAGACTTATTTTTGTGATATCGCCAACATCTCTGCTGGTCAAGATAGAACGATCATCGATATCACGGTCAGCCCTCAAGGGAAGGCAGGGGCAGACCATGGGCATATCAAAGGCTATCCAAGGAGGCTTCCATAATTGCAGAGCCGGCACATATTGCTCTGAGACTGGGCTCACCCAAGGATTTGCCACGTCCTGCTCATGGCTGCTTTAGTTCCTCACTTCCATGTGTTGGGCATCTCGCTTGCCACTGGTCGCTCAAGCACACACCAGGAACGGTCAGACTACGGGCGACATCCACTCGGTAAGCTTTTGCTTTTGACTTCTGACCACGCAATGGATTCGCTAGCCGTCCGTTCCATTTCGTGTTATTGAGACGTTTTTTTTTCACTTTTGTCAACACTCTATGAGTTAGATAGACAGATTTCGTAGCCATTTCATTCGACTGGGACACTTTCTGCATTTTAGTACTCGCTCACGAGGTAGGCTACATGTGCTGCCGGCTCAGCACCTTACCTCCGTGCAGCAGTGAACGAGAAACGGCCAGGCCCCCTCATCCGGGGATCCCTCATATCCCCCAGCTGAGAGCCTTCGGCCAAGTATCAGTACTGGGCATGTAGCGTGCTCAGTATTCCCACCTCTATTTTTCGGTAGGTGGGTATCGGCCCGGCTCTCACATCCGAGGGTTTGTGGCTTAGACGCCTTTAGCCTAAACCCTCGGCAGAGAGCCTTAGAGTATTGTCCGGACAAAGAACTTCTGCCTTCGTGCGCCTGATTTAAACTTTTGCCTGCTATCCTCAGTCTACCTGCAGAGCAGCAGGTTGTGTCTCTCTTAGTCTGGCCCCTATCCCATAAGCTGTCCGATATGTAGTTTTCATCCATCGGCAAGCACATGGGGTCGATGGGACACGCAAGCTCCCCCACCACGGCAAGGTGGAGACACATCGGGGGAGTAGTGTTAATTCAGTATCTAGCGTTAGTTTTTGTTCCTCTGTGAGTTGTTTTGTGAATTTCATAAAATTTTCTTGTACGTACACCTGTGTGTTTTCCTCTGTGTAAAGTTTCTTATAATGATCTTCAAAGGCCAAGGCTATTTGTTTTGCCTCGACTTGTATATTTCCTTCCCTGTCAATTATCTGGCCTATCTGTCTGCTGCGCTGTATGTTTTGTTCTATAGCTAGGCATTGTTTACTCGGTATCTCTTGTGCTGTCGTTTGTAACTTTGTTCGCAGTAAAGCCCCCTGAAATCGGTGATGTCTGTGGAGATCTAATTCTTCCTGTAATGCTACGATATGTGGGGAATTTTTGTCAGTCTGTAGTAAGAGCTTAATTGCATTTTCCAATACTTTTTCTTGTTGTAGTTTTTGCTTGTGTATTACTGCTGCTAGTGTTTGAGTTCTCTCTCGTATAGTTTGTTTAAGTGTTTCCCAGAGTTCTCGCGCATTAACCTCTGGTATGTCGCTTGTGTATGTGAGGATACGTTTTGTTATGCAATTTACATAGTCCTGATTTTGTAAAAGTGTGATGTTAAATTTCCAATGGGGAAATCTTCTAAAATGTGGTGTTGCTTGTACTGTGTTTATTGTTGCAACTACAGCCTTATGGTCTGTGAAGTTCAGTGTCTCCTGTAAATGCTAGACTTGTGTTATATGATGTGCTATGGGCGAGTAAATTCTATCTAATCGCGCTGCTCTGTTATGTGCATTGTCTGTGTGTTTGTATCAGTTCCATGGGGATGCGTCTGCCTGTATGTGTCTGTTAGCCCATGGATATCTATAATGTGTTGCAATATGTCTAACTGATGTTCATCCTCCCCTGTTGTGTTTCTAATTTACATTCTTACATCTCCATTTATCAGGTCATGCGCCGAAAGCACGCAATTAAAATCACCCCCTAAAATGATGTTGTGACCCCGATATGAACGTGATAATAAGTTTTCCAGTGTTTGGTAGAAGAGCGGCTGATTTCTGTAGTCATGCGGTGCGTGTATGTTGACAATTGTGTATTTATGTATATTATTTTCCACCTGTACTATAGCTATCCTACCCTGGCAGTCCCTGTCCTTCTCTATAATCTGCCATCTGTCCGATGTCTGTATTATTGCTGTACCCAGTCCGATATGTTGAGTACTAAGACTAAAACATGAGTGTCTTAGGCCTAAGCATGTTGTGATATATGATGCGTGTTCGTCGGTGTTAACGTTAGTTTCCTGTATGAGTATAAAATCAGGTTTATATTTGTGTATGAGTGGTATAAGATGATTAATTTTGGATCTTACACCTCGAATGTTAATACTCATTATTTTAATTTCCGCTGCCATTTTTGTTGTAATATAAGAAACGGTTGAGTATAATTATGTTTCTTGTTTAAACTGTCTGTATTCATGTTATCATTTCTGGAGATATTCAGTAGATTCCTTCGCCGGGCTTGAAATATCTAAGTCAATAACGAGGCGTGGAGAAGAATCTGACTAGGCTTCTTCGTCGTGGTGGTGTGTTGATTTTATCACTGTCTCTTCCGATCATGGCTCTGGTCGTTATCTGTTTAGTATAATTACTGACACATTTCTTTTTGTTTGACCTGTGCGCTTCAGACGGTGTAGGGTAGTCGTGGTTGTTGTGGGGCGGCAGCGTGGTAACATGTGGTTGGTGGGCTGGAGGTGTGGAGCTCTCACCGTCAGACAGGCTCTTGATTGAGCGTCCCCTTTTCCTACTGACCAGCTGGAAACCGTCTTCATCCTCCTTACTAAGTTAATCTGTCTGGGAGTTCAAGGTGACTTTTTGTGCCAGTCTAGATCCCTTCTGGGTGTGTACTTTGGCCGGACATTTATTACTCCAATGGGAGTCTTTCCCACAGACTGTACACGCCGTACGGCGCCCCGGAACTGTGATAAAGAGACGGTGTAGCTTATCTTCTACCTCGTCCAACTCCATTATCACGTAATGTGGCAGAGGCTCTTTCAGGTTGCATAGAAGTAACCACTTGTCCGTGCTGTTTTTAAGTTTATGCACTTCCGCGTTTATATCTCCCGAAATATCCGCGGCTATTTGCTTCACTGTCTCAATCTTTGCGGTTGTAGGCATCCAGTGAATCATAGCCTTGGTCTTTTCCTTCTCTATGTTTTCGATTACAATAGTTAATTTGGGATTCTGCAGTTCATGCTTTATCCCGTGAAGCCGTTCATAAAGAGCCGCCTTTGCCTCCGGTGTCAGCGTAGCGTACCATCTTTTATGGTTCTCAAAACGGTAGATGGATTTTATCCCTTCCCTACCGATCCCGCAAGGCCCCCTCAAGACGCTCGCCATCTGCGAGTAGTTGAACTGGTATACATGAAGTCCTGATATAGAAAACACAAGTGTGTTTGCTTGGTGGAACTCTCCTCCCTCGAAACCTTCACTCGTGTTAACTTTGACACGTTTTACAATTTGGTGTTCCATGTTCGATAATCCGTGACAGAGGAAATCTTCGATACAGATACACGTGTTGAAAACAATCGAAAACACTTCCACA
Organism: Cepaea nemoralis; assembly: GCA_014155875.1. Classification (NCBI taxonomy): domain Eukaryota; kingdom Metazoa; phylum Mollusca; class Gastropoda; order Stylommatophora; family Helicidae; genus Cepaea; species Cepaea nemoralis. Next base: position 205,173 of record JACEFZ010025946.1, read on the forward strand.
AGATTGAAATCACTTATATGTTTGAATAATCCGTGACAGAGGAAAGTTTAATCCAGATCTACACGTGGTGAAAACTATCGAAATCACTTCCACAAAATTAACATCACTATATGTTTGAATAATCCGTGAAAGAGAAAATCTTTAATCCAAATCTACACGTGGTATGTGATCAGCGAACGGAAGTTTCCATTATCCTCTCCCTTTCTCTCTCTTTCTGTTTATACCAGATACTACTGTCCATCGGACAGGATATACCATGGATGTTAACAACCGTGACCTGGGTGAACCAGCATTAGGAACCGAAGTTCTTCAAGACAACGATGCAAACCGAGCACAAATAAAAGTTTATTCTACCTTCTTAAGGCGGAACCGAATTTTTTTTCTTCAGATGTTTATTTCATACAAATCAATGCATATTTACAAGGTGTAATGCTTGTTTCTTTTGTTTGTGTATATTACAGAGCGTTGTCATTTGTTTGTGTTTAATGTCACATGCGTTAATAAAACAAATAAATACATATACAGTTATGATAATGTGACATTTATGGCATAGTGCATGTAAACACACATTCCTTGCATTGCTTGATTTCCATCTCCACAAGCGGAATGCATGTTACACCTGTCAATATCTCTCTCTCTCTCTCTCTCTCTCTCTCTCTCTCTCTCTCTCTCTCTCTCTCTCTCTCTCTCTCTCACACACACACACACACACACACTCACTCACTCACACACATACACACATTTTATCTTGATCTATCCCATGCTTTCTGAAGACAGTAGTACACTGAATGCCGTGAGCTTGGGCAATAAACTTTAAATTATCATTCCAATTAAAATGTGGCTTCTTTGTAATTTCTGGGTCACTTAGCTACGGAGGTGAAGGTTCACATTGTTGGTGTTGTTGGCCTGATGTCAAATTACAGGGCGACGGTCTAGTGGCCTTAGGGCTGTAAAAATAAAGAAACCAGAAAGAAACGTTGTGAAGAGAAACCAGAGTAGCAATGTCAGGGCGTACCATTGGGGGGGGGGGGGGGGGGCAGTCGTTGACATCGTGCACGGAGCTTGCAGTGTTGAAACATTGTATATATTGCTTTAACAATTACATTTTATTCATTTTTAGCAGTTAAAAGTATTTCAAACTTTAAGATGTCAAATTATTGTGTTCACTGTGAATAGGTGGTGCCATTATATTGAACATTTAACAATTAATACATGACAACAGCCCAACTTCTAGGCAACTACAATCGAAGGTGTTGCATCTTTGTCTACAAGATGGGAAAGAGTTTGCATACCGCCTGCGGTATTCGCTTCGGCCAACGCGGAAACAAGCATGCGAAACTTCTGAAATTTTCTTTTAATTTAAAATCTTTTATTGAATGTTAGAATCGTTGCAAAGTGTATTGTTCGTGTTTTTACAGAGCGTTGCATGTGGACGTGTAGGTGACATATGCGCAAATTTACAAAACTTTTTATACATTGGAACATTTCTTCATTGAAATTGTTGTAAGGAAACATTTTAAACAACAGCAAGATGATAGTACACCGTTATTATTTCCCCTGTCACATCCCTCACCTGTCAGCTCCAAACCGACCAATTACCCTCACCACCACTCGGTAATGATGAACATGGCAGTATAACTTGATAGAACCAACCATTGAGGGCGGCAGCAGAATCAACAACAGCAGTATCAAAATGGTCTGAAAGGGGGGTGTGGCAGTATAATAGCTTACAATGCAGAAAAGGTAGTGATTGCATGTATAATGTTAGTGTTGTTACATGCGTTATGTGTGTTCAGTATCTGTGTACATGTATTTACAGAGCGTTGCATGTGGGCGTGTAGGTGACATATGTGTAATACTTCAACAGTCTAGTCATTGACATATTTACATATGAAAAGGGGGGTGTGGGGGGGGGGGGGGATTACCCAAAGTTTTGTTTCCCTATGTTTGTTTCCTCTGTCACCATACTCATCAATTGGCTCCAAACCCGCCAGTACATCACCACCACTTTGGTAATGATGATAATGGCAGTAAAAATTGTTAGAACCAACCAGTGAGGGCGGCAGCAGCATCCACATCAATAGTAACAAGCGGTGAGATGAGTGATTATGATAATGATAAACAGTGATCATATGATTAAAAAATAATAGCAATCGATCCATAATAATAAAATAGTAACACAGAGTTACATACTTAATCTCAGTAAGAAAGCATGGTAATAGTAGTACAAATACATTTGTGTTGTTAGTGTTTTTACATGCGTCCTGTGTGTTCAGTATTTGTGTGCGTGTATTGACAGCGCGTTGCATGTGGGCGTGTATGTGACATGTGCATATTTTATTCATTGGACATATTTACATGTGAAGGGGGGTAACAAAGAGAAAGAAAAACTTTCAATTTTTGTTTCCCTTGCCACACTCTTACCTATTTGACCCACCACACCAATGCCCTCATCACCACTCTCTGGTAATGATGGTAAAGGCAGGATAACTATTTGAACCAAACTGGTGAGGGTATCAGCAAAGGTAACAACAACCATGAGCGAGGGGGGGGGGGGCACATGGGAAATGGGGTTTCATATTAATAATGATGACAATAATAATGACAAGAAGAACATACTATGGGTAGTAACAGCAATCATAATAACGGAAATTATAATAATAGTTATGAAAATGATTAAATTTTTTAAACATGTGATTCCATTTGCTAAGATGATTTTCTTAGGAATGGTGTTAACATAGCATAGCAGGTACATACAAATTCAAAATGCAGTTTTTAATAATAGGTTGGAGTTGATTTACTTGGTTTTTTCGGGATTTGAAATTTAAATATTTGCACAAACTTCTGAAGAATTTTTTTTCCACAGTTCAGTTACTTTAATATATCACTAAGCCATCGGGTAGATTTGTCATTCTTGCCTAGAATATCACCGAGTTGGTTACACACTGCTCTACAATATGGTTGACCAATTTACCTGGCGAAAATCCCTGAAAGTTAGTAAACAAGCGAGAACCGCAATTCAAATCCAGTGTTACAGAAGAATTAATTGCAAAAATACATATTTTAAGTGCCATGGACAGCACAATTAGACATGGAAGTGTAATGGGAAAAAAGGTCAAGAAACTAGAAAACGTGTGCATGAGAGAAAAGAATGGTGGGAACAGATGATGTAGTTGTATGTGATGAGGAAAGATTTACAAACAAGCAATAGACAGTAAGAATTCTGACGAGACGTGAACGGGCAAGTCATTTGGCAAGTATCATTGACACTACTGTACTTATATTCATTATAATTCGTTCTTGATATACTCTTCACTAGTATCATATTTGTGCTTGTTAATATATGACTTTTTGACATTCGCTTCTGTATCAAAACGGGGGCCCCATGTAGATGTGCATCAAGTAGATATCCGGTGTCATTGACAAACACTTTCCAAATCCTCATATGTGGGTTTTCGATAGCTACGAACGTGTTGGGCGTTTTTATAAGGTGAAGACTATTGGAACCAAACCACAGCCAACCATTCTCATCCAGTGCGAACGTGTCTGGCCACTGTATGTTCTTTTCGTCCTGAATTAACTTCACTTGAGTGGCCAAGGTCACTTGATCAATCGGCAGTTTCTGTTCCTCCATGTCGCTTTCCATGTCCCAATAGTAGACTGCATTTAGACTCACCGCCCCGTAGTACAGACGTTTGGTCCCGTGAATCATGCCATCGGTCTGCGACACCTTCTTCCCTACATTTCTAACTTTGCCCTCCAGCGTGGTATAGTTCCTTAAGCTGATGTCGGCACTTGGAACAGATCATAACCTCCGAGTACGCTGTAGTAAACATACTCAAAGTCCTGGGACATGGCTATTCCGTCTATAGGCACTGGCATATTATACAACTTATTGCCTATCTCCATGACAGAATCGTTGATATTTTTAACTTTCATAGTTGAGTGTTCCATGCCGTAAACTCTCCCAGTCTGAAAATCAAAGCCAATCAATTGGCCATCATTGGCATCAGTGATGTAGGCGTACCGTACTTCCCCGTCAACGTAATCAAGAACTAGATCGTTCAAGAAGTTTCTAGTTTTACCGACCACGCAGTCAGGAAGCTCAAACAGCTACACTTGTTTTTGAGTGTTTGTTGTTTGTCCACCAAGAATGATGATGACTATTCATTTCATCCAGTGGGGTTGAAAGTATGGAGCCGTGAGTTCTAAGATCGCTGATAAGGCCTATTTTGGCTCGAAATGTTCTTTGACAATGTGGACAAAGAATGCTTGACGTTTCTGGAGGAGGATTTTCTGCAGTGGTTTTTCTGTTCTGTCTTTTCTTCACAGCTCTTGCAGTCCTTGTTGCCTCACAAGTGACTGCACCCTTGCGTAATGATGTACGCCACGAATTTCGGTCTCTGGCTGCAGTCTCCCAAGTGTCATGATTAATTCCAAAAGCATTCAGTGAGATTTTCAGAGTGTCTTTAAAGCGTTTCCTCTGGCCGTCATTGGGAGCGTTTACCACAACGCAACGCGCCGTAAAAAATTCGTTTAGGGAGCCTGTGATCTGGCATGCGAGTCAAGTGACCAGCCCAGCGAATCTGATTCTTCATTAGTAGAGTGTGGATACTGGGCATGGACGCTCTTTCTAGGACTTCAGTGTCTGGGATCTTGTCAGTGTTTAAGTCATACACAACAATCTTTGCAGGACACAGGTTCAGCTTCATCCCTATGCGACCCGTGTCGATCACGTACATGAGGCCTGTGTTGGGATCTATCTCCATACTCCAGACGTACTGCAAAGCCTTGCAGTCGCCTTGTTTCTGGGCAGCCCAGTTCGGGTATGGCCGGACCTTCGCCTGTCCTTCAACCTCGACAAGTTTGGCTAGAGTCACCGGCATTCCGGAAGTCCAAAACCACCGAGGAATCGACAAGTAGACGCTACCTTTGTACGTCTGAAAACACAACAGACGTCGCTGGGCGTGTATGTTGACATAGATGTAGGGTTTGTAATTGTGGGTTCAGCCATGCACTCTAATCCAGAAGGAAACATTCCTTACAACAGGGAGTATTCTCCACGTGATTTAGATTTGATTCGTCAAAGACCATGTCCGTGTCATTGCAGCCGGTGTTCACTACAGAGTGGGAAGCACTGATGAATTTTTTTTTTTTTTTCTTTTTTTTTATTGAGTGTTAAAATCGTTGCAAAGTGTATTGTTTGTGTTTTTACAGAGCGTTGCATGTGGGCGTGTAGGTGACATATGCGCAAAAAATACAAATATTTTATACATTTTAACATTTCTACATTGAATTTGTTGTAGGGTAAAACCTTACAGAAACAACAGCATGATGATAGTGCACCGATATTATTTCCCCTGCCGCCTCCCTCTCCTGTCGGCTCTAAAATCTCCAATTCCATCACCACCACTCGGTAATGATGAAACTGGCAGTATAAAAAGTCTGAACCGATCGGAGATGGCGGCAGCAGCATCAACAAACAAACAGTATCAAGGATGGTGGGAATGGGAGGTGTAAACAGTATCGGGGTTTACAAGGCAGAAAGGGTAGTGGTTGCATTTATAATGTTTGTGTTGTTACATGCGTTCTGTGTATTTAGTATTTGTGTAGGTGTGTTTACGGAGCGTTGCATGTGGGCGTGTATGTGACGTGTGCATATTTTATTCATTGGGCATATTTACATGTGAAGGGGAGTAGATAGGGAGAAGGATACAAACTTCCCATTCATGTTTCCATTGTCACACTCTCACCCATTTGGACCCACCACTCTAAAACCCTCATCACCACTCTCTGGTAATGATGGTAAGGGCATGGTAATTTTTGGAACCAAAGGGTGATTGTATCAGCAGAGGCAAACAAACAAACCATGAGCAAGGGAAGGGGGGGGGGGTCACATGGGAGATGAGGTTATATATTCATAAAGGTAACTATAATAATAATGCAAATAAAACCAAATACATCAATAATAATGATGACAAACATTAACCTTCTAAGGGTGATAACAGTACTGATAGTAACAGCAATGATAATAATAGTTATGATAATGATACGACTTTCCAAGACTGTGATTCCATTTGCTAGAATGATTTTCCTAGGTATGGTGTTAGCATAGCATAGTAGGTACATATAATTGCAACATGTAATAACAATAGAAATTGTTGAATACAAGATGGCGGTGTAAACCGCGTCGCTCGATTCGGAGATTAATTATGTGTTCTGTGCGTGTTTCTTAACATCAATTTGTTCAAATAAGGATGAACCTACGACAGGTCCAGCAAACCGGTAGGGAATTTATTTGTTCAAGAACTATTGCTCGAGAATTATGGAGGAAATTGAGAGAAAAACGCAGCTCTATCAGCGTTCACGCCGGAAACTACACACCGAAGCGACACAACAACTACAAGCGACTAACGACGACAACTGCTAAATTTCGACACACTTCAAATAGAAAAGAGATTTTTGCAACTTGGAATGTTACAGGTCTAGGATATAAGGAACCAGCTCTCGTAGAGTTTATGAAACAATCAAATATTCAATTATTAGGACTCGCAGACACTAGGAAAAAGGGGCAGAACACGAAACAAACACACGAAGGTTACGTCCTTATATGGAGTGGCGTCGACCAGCGAGCTACAGCTAAACATGGAGTGGGTTTTTTGTTGCATCCAGACAAAGCGAAAGCAATTATCAACACTAAATTTATATCAGAAAGGATAATACTAGTACAGATCAAAGAAGGAAATAGAACAACAACTTTTATACAAACATACGCCCCATGTAATGACACTTACAGCGACGAAGACAAAGACGAATATTTTGATAAACTTGCAGACACGTTAAATAATGTCAAGGAGACAGATGAACTAGTTGTGATGGGTGATTTTAACGGACGAATAGGCACACGAAGAACACCGTGGGAGGATTGCATGGGGCCATTCAGCGACACAGAGACTGATTGTAACAGCAATGGTCAACATCTACTCAACATATGTTCGGAACATGGACTAATAATAACAAATAGTTTTTTTCAACATCGTCGTAGCCACACCAAAACCTGGTATAAATGGAATGACATAAACCAAGCATCCCAAATTGACTTTATTCTAATTAGGAAATCAGACAGAAGGCTACTATTAGATTCAAGAGCACTCCCAAATACAGATGTTGATACTGATCACAAACCAGTCATAATAAAGAAGATTTCACCACACAGGAAAATAAGAAACAAAAAGGTAACAACACATGTCATCAATTATAGGAGGCTGCAGGAAAATACGGTTAAAGACGACTTCAATCAAGAAATCCAAAACCTACATAAGAACATCCCTGATGACCACTCAAGCGTAGATAAGGAATGGACATGTTTCAAGGCTGCCATGCTCGACACACTGGAAAATAAATGTGGAACAAAGAAAGTAGGGCAGGACAAAAGATTAAGAACAGCCTGGTGGAACAACGAAGTTAAAGATAGCATATTCAAAAAGAAGGTAGCATTCAAAAAGTGGATCACAACTAAATCTGAACAGGACTATATTACTTATAGAATAGCACGACGTAATGCCAAACGAACAATTAGAGCATCTAAAGATGAATCCTGGAGAATATACGGTGAACAGATGGCGACCCTTAGCAAAGACTGCCCAAGAGAATTTTATAAACGTGTCACCACAATTAGAAACAGAGATGCATGTTACAACCCAACCACCATCATAAACAGCAAAAGAGGTATGCCAATATTTAATCCACAACAAAGACTAGCAAGGTGGGCAGAATACTTTCAAGAACTACTTAACCCCACAGATAACATAGGAAACCTCACTTTTGTGCCTAAACGCCAGGGACAGCAAGAACCAAATTTCATACCTGCAGAAGTCAAAGCAGTTATACAGAAAAGTCCTAAAAACAAATCACCAGGTCCAGATGGAATCACCACAGAAGCTATTCAGGCCTGTGGGGAAACAGGAGTTAAATGGCTAACAAGACTTTTTAATATAGCATGGGAAGAAAGAAAAGTCCCAGATGATTGGCAACAGGCAATAATATTACCAATATGGAAAAAGAAAGGCAATATGAGAGAGTGCGAAACATACAGAGGTATATCACTCCTGAGCCATATAGGGAAAATGTATGCAAAACTTTTGGAACAAAGAGCTAGACCAATAGTTGAACAACAGTTAAGCAAAGCACAATTCGGTTTTCGGAAAGGTAAAAGTTGCACTGATGCATTATTTACACTTAGACAAATTTGTGAAAAAACTATTGAATATAGTGACCAGCAGAATATTGTGTTTGTAGATCAGGAAAAGGCTTTTGATAGAGTAGACAGATACAAATTATGGACCATCCTTGAAGACTATGGGATAGAAGGGCAACTGCTAGAAAACATCATAGCCATGTACCACTCGAGCCAAAGTGCAGTAAGAACACAGGAAGGTATATCAGATATGTTCACAGTCAATACAGGAGTGAGACAGGGATGTGTGCTCTCTCCCCTGCTATTCAATATCTACATGGACAGAATTTCCAAAGAAGCAAGTCTCGACAGACCAGATTCAGAAAATTTAGAACTCTTTACTCCAGATGAAACAACTGACCCACAGGGAATAAATGAACTTCTATTTGCAGATGATCAGTGCCTGTTTTACAGCGACGAGGGCAGACTACAAAATCATATTACTAATCTGAGTTCAACCTGCAGCAGATACAATATGAGTATAAACACAGCCAAAACCGAAGTAATGCAAGTTAGCAGATCGCCAGGCCCACTAAGTATACAGATAAATAACACACCTCTGAAACAAGTTAAAGAATTCAAATACCTTGGAAGTATGATCACAGAAGATGGCAGATTAGACAGAGAAATTGAAATCAGATGTCAAAAAGCTAGTGCACTTACATATCAACTGTCACCCTTACTGAAACATCCAAACATACCCATGTCCGCAAAACGACAGATAATAAACAGCATATTCACACCAACCCTATGCTACCAATCTCAAACCTGGACTTTATCCAAATTACACCTTCGCAAAATCAACACCTGCGAAATGAGATGCCTGAGGAGAGCTGCCAACTTAACAATCCGAGACCGAGTAAGAAATGTTACTATCAGACAGACTGTGGGATCAACACCTTGTGCCACATTTATTGAAAGACAGAAGATCAAGTGGTTTGGCCATGTTGTTAGAATGCAACATCAGCAACTACCATCACTGGCCTTACATCAAAGATCATCTGCGACGAGACCACGAGGACGTCCAAGAAGAAAATGGATTGACGACATCAGAGACATTGTACAACCACACGGAATGACACTATCCAGTGCCGCCCACCGGGCGCTGGAACGCAAATTATTCCTCCCCACGACGCTTGACGGCAGAAGTGGAAGATGATGATGATGATGATGATGATGATGATGAATGTTCAATAATAGTAGAAGTAAAAGGAGTTGGTTATTTTTTTCTCCTTGCTTATTTTTTGGTCTTATTTGTAAGGGTTCATTCATTTTTTCCCTTTCCTCTTTTTTTTTTTTTTTGTGGAAAAGTAAACAAGCATCTGTATTAGCACAAATTTTACACTCTCATTGGTTTGGTAAACATATGTGGTTTTGTATTCATTCGTTGATTATTCACTCACATCTTTTTGTTTCTTGCACGCACTCATGTGTACTAAAGTTTTAAAATCAGAAAGAAGAATACTTGTGTTTACTCTGGAGATATCTGTGATATTTTGTGTTTACAACATAGGAAATTTATCCATTAGCATATTCCATTTCTTGAACACATTTACATGTGAATGGGGGTTAAACAAGGAAAAGGGGAAATCTTTACATTTTTGTTTCTCTTGCCATCCTCTCACCAATTTGTTCCACTCCACCAATGCCTTCATCACCACTATCTGGGCAATGATGGTAAAGGCAGGATAAATATTTGAACCAAACCGGTGTGGGTATCAGCAAAGGCAACAACAACCATGAGCGAGGGGAGGGGGGCACATGGGAAAAGGGTTTTTGTTTTATTACTAATGATGACAATAATAATAATGACAAGAAGAGACATACTGAGGGTAATAACAGCCAATATAAAAACCAGCAATGGTAATAATAATAGTTATGAAAATGATAACCTTTTTACAAATTGTGATTCCATTTGCTAGGATGATTTTCTTTGGAATGGTGTTAACATAGCATAGCAGGTACATACAAATGCAAAACTGCAGTTTTTAATAATAGTTGTAGTAAAAGAAGTTGGTTTTTTTTTTCTCATTTCCCCAAGCATTTGTATTTACACAAATTTTTACAGTATCATTTGTTTGGTAACCATATGTGATTTTGTATTCATTCATTCAACACTCACTCACATGATTCAAAGGGGGTGACAAAGAGAAAGGGAAATCTTTACATTTTTGTTTACTTTGCCTCACTCTCACCAATCGGTTCCACTCCACCAATGCCCTCATGACCACTCTTAATGATGGTACAGGCAGGACAAATGTTTGAACCGACCAGTGGGGGTGGTAGCAAAGGCAACAAACCATAAGCAAAAGGGGGCACCAGGGGAGATGAAGTTGTAAAATAATAATGATGATATTCCTAATACTTGCAAATGATGCTAAGGATAATAAGGTAAGTATTGACTACAAGGAAAAGGGGAAGTCTTTACATTTCGTTTCCCTCGCCACCCTCCCACCAATTGGTTCCACTCCACCAATGCCTCATGACCACTAATGATGGTACAGGCAGGAGAAATGTTTGAAAGAATTAGTGGGGGTAGTAGCAAAAGCAACAAACCTTAAACAAAGGGGTGGGGGGGGGGGGGAACATGGGAGATGAAGTTGTAAATTAATAATGATGATATCATTTATACTTATAAAATTAATGATACTAAGATAATAAGGGTAAGATAATGATAGTAATAATAATAAAGATAATAATAAATAGTAATAGTAATAATAATAATAATAATAATAATAATAATAATAATAATAATAATAATAATAGTATAGTAGATATGTGATTCTATTTACTAAAGTGATAATCTTAGTAGTGGTGGTAGTATAGCACAACAAGTGCATTTAAAGCAAACATTCCATTAATAGTAATTTGGAATGGGAGGAGTTGATTTTCTTTTCTCCTTTTTTTCTTTTCCCCCTTATCTATAAGGGTTGAAACCATCATTTTGAAACAAATAATACAAGCATTTATACTTCCACTATTCTTTACATAAGGGATTTTTCATTGGTATTTGACCATATGTGATCTTTTTAATCATTCACTCACCATTCACTCACAGTTTCTTCTTTCTTTCTCGCACTCATGTATACCAAATTTGCAATACAATAAGGAAGAATACATATGATTTACTCTGGAAATAGTTGTGATATTTTGTGTGTGTGCATAAATTAGATTAAGTGTGTGTTATATGTGTGGTGTTTGTATCTGGCAAAGTTCTGCAGGTCCATATAAGTTTTCTGTAGTAAGAAAGTGCTACAAGTAGTTTTGTATGTATGTCCTTAGCTGTCTGTGGTATAGTATTGAGAAAAATTGCTTTATATATGTCGGCTTGTTTGCCTGTGTGCGTTTGTATGAGGTGTTTGAGTGTTGCACGTGTAGCAGTAATTGTTGGACATGTATAATAAATGTGTTCCTCTGTCTCTTGTGTGTTGTTTCTACATAATTGACATTGTTTGGATATGTATGCTTCTACCTGTGTTGTGGGGGTCATACTGTATAACAGTCTATATGTGATTTCCTTAGCTTTTGGAGTTATGTGTTTGTTGTGTAGGTTTGAAAAGGTGCATGTGAAGTCAGTCATTAAGTATTTGTGTCCTCTTTTAATCCTAAGTCTTAGTGATGGTGCTTGTTCTCTAACTAAATGTTTGTATATTGTGTGTGTTGTTTGCTGTATTAACTGTTCATGTCCTTTTATTGCCTGTATGCATGTCTGATAGAATGTTGGCAGTCTTCCCTGGTAGTGTGCAGTTGCATTGTTAAGAGGTGTGAGATGTTTGATGTTGTGGCCTATGTAGTATAGTGCTAGTCTGTTCTGTTCTGGGTGTCTGATGATTTTACCTATGTGACTGATTCTAAGTGACAGTATTTTTGTCTGGATGTCCTGTAGTGCAATCCCCCTTGTTTCCTGTCTTGTATGAGAGTTTTGTGTTGAATGCTGTGTATTGTGTTGGTGAAGATGAAGCGTCTGATTTGTTTGTTTATGTTTGTGACGGTCTGTTTGGGAGGGTCCAGTACTGCCGCTAAATATATTATTTTGGGTAATATGTATGTGTTGACTATTGAGCTTCTACCAAATATTGTGGATGTCTTGTACCTATACCTGTGTAACATGTCTGTGATCTGTTCGGTCAGTGCGTGCCATGTCTGTCTGTGTGTTTCTGTGGGATCACATGGAAATGTGATCCCATACAGCTTCATGGTGTCTATGTGTTTCAGATCTGGAGGGAAATCAGCCTTTTGTTTCCACTTTCCCAGACCCATTATCTGTGATTTCTGTACATTAATTTTGGCTCCACTGCCTTTTCCAAAATGGGTAAAGGTGTGGAGTATATTCCTTATTGATGTGTTGCTGGTGGGAAAGAAGGCAGTGTCATCTGCATAGGCGATGAGCTTCTGCTCTCCTATCCCATGCAGGAAGGTTCCTTTAATACTAGTGTCTTGCCTTATCTTCTCTAATAAAGGTTCTAGGGTGAGCACATACAGGAGTGGTGATAAGGGACATCCCTGTCTTACAGATCTCGTGAGCTTGAAGCTAGCTGTCAGTGAATGGTTCACCAACACTCTGCTCTCAGGATTTTTATACAAGATCTGTATCCACTGCCTGTAGTATTCTCCTATGTTACAAAATTCTAGTGTCCTATGAAGGTATGTGTGGGAAATTCTGTTGAAGGCCTTCTCTTGATCCAAGGATAAGATGGAGGATGGACAGTCTTTCCCATGTGTGTAGTTGATTATGTCTCTAATGAGGTGTGTGTGGTTGTGTATATTTCTGTCTTTGACACTGCACTGTTGGTCTGGGTGTATTAGTGTTGGCATGAAAAGTTTAAGTTTGTTGGTGAGTGATTTTGGCGAGTATCTTGTAGTCTGTGTTGAGTAAGGAAATTGGTCTGTAGTTCTTCAGTTGTGTTTTGTCAGTTTTATCTTTGCATATGAGTGTAATGTAAGACATGTTGCAGCTGTCCGGGAGATTTTTTTTGTCAAAGGCTTCCTGATAGACTTTGAGGAGAAGATTGCCTAGAATAGGAAAGAAGTGTTGGTAGAATTCTACTGTCAAACCGTCTGGTCCTGGAGTTTTGTCTTTGTTTAGTGTGCTTAGTGCCTGTGTTATGTCTGTCAGTGTCAGTTCTGTGTCCAGTGTGTCTTTGTCTGTGTCAGATAATTTCTTTGTGTACTGTAAGAAGTTGTCTTGTATCTGTGTGTCGACTGTCTCTGCTGTGAATAGTTGTGTGTAGTGTTGTTGGAAAGCAGTCTCTATGTGTGGTGTTTCTGTCTGCATGTTTCCTTGCATGTCATGATATTTTGCTTATTTGTCTGTTACGTTGTACGTTCTGTTCTATTGCTAAATATTGCCTCGTAGCTGTCTCTTGTGTAATTGTGTTGAGTTTTGTTCTGAGAAGAGCACCCAGATATCTGTGTTGTTGGTGTTCTTCTAGTTGTGCTTCTAGTGTGTGTAAGTGAGTGCATCTCTGTCTGTTTGTTTTGTTAGTCGTATGGCTGTCTGTATGATGCGCTCCTAAAGCACTGATGAATTTTTTTTTTCATAGTCAAGAAATATTTTATTTCCTGTCAGCATTACAGTTTTCTAAATCTGAAAGGCTGTATACAAACACATTTAAAAACAAACATGAAACATTAACAATAGTTTTTACGTGATGATAAATGGTGTCAAACATATATTACTGTATGTCACAAATATTTACAACCTGGTAGTTTGCTATTAAGTGTCATTAGAAATTATCTGAATCAAAGGAATATCCAAATAAATGCACAAGTATAACATATTTGTAAACTGCAAATCAGACAAGAATGGACATATGGATCACAGGGCCAACATTACAAAACAAATTGTGGAGTAGGTAAACACCTAAGAAACCCATCTTGTTCACCACCCACGCAGAAATGGAAAACAGCAGTCAAGATTTCAGTGCGAATTGAGGAGAAGTCAACTTGGAAACTGAGTGAAAATTGACAAACTTGAGATGAGAGCAAAGACACAACTACCTGGATGACTTGTCCACATGGCATAAGAGACAAGACCACAAATCTAATCCAAGACTCTGGTGATCATGTGAGATGATGAACCACGATCGCCCACGCCTATCGCCTGGCACATGATGATATAAAAATGACACAGAAATATCCAAAAAATACTTCACACCGGCATGAGTTATAATCCGCTTCTGTTGTGGATTCACTTCTGTTCATATCTGAACCCCCAATTCAATTGAAATCAACTGGCCTGGAGACAGTCTATCCTACAGCAGACAAGACATGTTGCTACTTCATGTACTTGCTGTCTTGTTCTGCTAGAATCTTGGCTGAGGCTTTGGCATCATAGAACAGCCCGGCTATTTCCTCCACCTCCTCCTTGGTGACAGAATCCTTGCCATTGATTCGAGACATGATGTTAGCAGGTGTCAACACTTGCACAGCGTACCTGAGAGTGGACTTCACCCCAATGGCTGCCAGTGTTTTCAGGGATTCATCATCAATTTGAATACTCTCAGTCGATGCTCGGATTTTAAGTATCTGCATCATTTCCTCTTGTGAATATGGAAGAGTTCTTATTATCAGGATCCTGTCTAACAAGTCCAAGGGCATCCCATGAGGTGCTGCAATATCTTCTGTTCCTCTGATGACACATCTGCCCCTGTTGGTGGCAAATATAACGATGGGAGCAATGGTGGACTCCAGAGCCCGATGCAAGTATGTGAAGCATTCAATGTCCAGCATGTGAACCTCATCAATGAACAGGACACCAGGTACCAGCTCTGCTATGCCCTGATCAATGTACTTGTTGACAACTTTGTTGATCTCTTTGCGAAGTTTGTCTGTGATCTCTGTCTTCTTAGGCTTCATGAGTTGTCCCATCATTGACATGATGTCCTGACCTCCCTGAGGCCTAGCATTGGCGACATCCAAGTCATGCAGGGTGACATCTTGAATGACCTCCTTCTTCTTATGTATATCACTTTTAGGCAGGGGAACATACTCTTCTGCCTCTAAATCATATTCTGTGGCATAATTGTCTGATCTCCCTTGGCGCTTAACTGCCCCACTGTTTGCTTCAATGTAGATGACATCACCAACTTCCACTTTCTCTTTCTGCAAACTCTCATAGATGGATGGATCCAGCTTGAGTTGTTTTGTTCCTTTTGCCGTCTTCAGCCCAATGACAACATGGCTTACTGTTTTCCCATAGCCTCCCATAGGGTTCTCTGTTTCTGCAGGTGTTAGTTCTGTCACTTCTCCTTCGTATACTTCTTTGGTTTCCTTGATGCGAAGTCCTATGGCCCTCCTAAAATTGTCCATCAAAACTTCTGTCTTTTTTATTTCTGAAGAGTAAACCTCGCTACCAACCATGGTACAGAATGGTACCTTTGAGCCTAACTCCTGAGCAATGGCCAATGCTATTGCAGTTTTGCCTGTTCCTGGTGGACCAGCCAGTAATACTGCTCTACCTGCCATCATCTTTGATCTGATCAACTCCACCACAACGCCAGCAGCCTCTCGTGCCAGCTCCTGCCCAACAAGTCCTGCTGATGACTGAATAGCATATCCATTCTCATCTAGGCCCAGACCCTTGACATGACTGTGAGAAGCAATTCTCTGTGCTTTTGAAGTGCTTTTACCCTCTTCGATCTTCATTTTTGAGTATTATAAGTCTCTGCGTTCGAACATGCTATTGAACCTTAATGAAACACTGATGAAGGCGAAAGATTTATACGTTGTGAAGAGGAACCAGAGTACACCTAACCCCTGTTTAGTAGACGTGGCCTAGCAGATAAAGAAATAAATAATTTACTAAACAGTATTTATTATACAACAATTTGTGCCTAAATTTTCAAATAATGTTCAAAAATGTATATAGCTTTTATGAAGGTAACATTCAATTTCTACTTTCCAGAATATGAATAAAATTGTTACAGGAATCGATATACTCTTCTCTTGCAAAATAGATGTCAGTACAAATATAGTGAAATCTATAATTGTTCCCCTTGATTGCTAAAGCGTAATATGTTCACCTTACATGCAATTATTTCCCTTGTCTTCTGCTTCTTCAGCGTTCCAAGCCATTGAGATTCTTTGCTGCAGATACAATCCGTCTCCATTCGCCTCTCTGGTTGTCCTTCTCTTTCCAGTCGTTGATTCAAAGTGCTTGTAGGTCTGCAGATATATTATCTCTCCACCGTCTTCTTGGTCTACCTCGGGGTCTACGGTCATTTATTTCCTGAGTATAAGCGAGTTTTGTTTCCCTATTAATTATTATCTTCCATTCTTTCTATATGCCCCATCCATTGTAGTCTATTAGCCTTCATGATACCAATGATTAGCGGGGACTTAAACAGATCATATATGTCTTTTTTACTTCTTCTTTTCCACTCTCCATTTTGTGTATCCCTAATGGGTCCAAAGATGCGTCTTAAAACTTTGTTTTCAAAGGTTTGTAACAAGGCTTCATCTTCTTTCGTTGTATTCCAGATTTCAGAGCCATACAGCACAACTGGTCTGATCAGTATTTTGTATATTGTGATTTTGGTGTTACGAGATAGCACATTTGATTTTAGTAGATGTTGTAGTGCATAGTATATCTTTTTTCCAGAATTGATTCTAGTTTGTATTTCTTCCCTTATGATGTTGGAGCAGTTGAAGATTGTACCCAGGTATTTGTATGTTTCCGTTCTTTTAATGATCATATTATCTATTTGTATGTGGCCAGAGTATTTAGCCATTCCTTCTCTTGAAATTACCATATATTCTATCTTATCTTGGTTGATAACCAGCCCCATCTGTTGGGCTTTTTCCTTGATTGATTGATTGATTGATTGATTTAGGAATCGACATCACAGCATTCGGGGCATTCCCATAAGCGCTCCGTCCCCATCCTCAGCAGCCAACGAAGAGTTCCAACACTAATAGTACCAGTAGCAATCTTATTATATGTCCGTCTCGCCTTTCCTCTGAGCGTTGAACGTCGGCCAGATCCTCTCGTCACTCCTCGCTGTCTCATTCTTGCCAGACCATGGTAATCCATTTGCTCCTCCGAGGTGTGCACGTGCTCCCACAAGGCCGCAACCACGTCTGCCTTGTCATTTATCAATACTCCACCAAGTTCTGCAGAGCCAGCCAATCTGTCCTCCTGTTCATTTCCCAGCACGCCGGCATGCCCCGGAGAAAAGATCCAGGCGATGCTTGTCACCAGTGACCTCCGAAGCGAAACAAGCCACTCCGCACGAAGCCTGCCCGTCCTCACCCTCGTCAGCATGCTTTCTGAGTCAGTTACAATCACGATGTGTGTGTGCGTGTGTGTGTGTGTGTCGTATTCACCATCCAGCGGAGAGCCGCAGTGACCACTGTGGGATGTGGATTTTAATTCCTGAGAATATTTCGTTAAAAGTCTAGGGTTTTTATTGATTCTCTGGTCACTGGTTAGAATGCAGGGTGATCAGGGATATTTACCACAAATCCCAGGAGAAAAGAGTTTAATCCTTGAAACAATGGCATCTGTGTGTAGGTTTCCCTTCCCACTTCATCACCCTTTAAATTTACTATAGTGTTAGAAGGATATTGATTGCTCACAACATATAAACAACCACCGTTGGACACCACATTTACTTGATGTACACAACACTTTTGGACACACAGTTCAGGTATTAACTCAAGATCTGCAGTTACATATATATGTGTAATAAACACTATGCATTTTCAGACAGGCATGGGATTCATTGCATTATTACAATATAGTACCCAGTGACCCCCCCCCCCCCCCCAAAAAAAAAAAAAAAACAACAACAACAACAAACAAACAAACAAACAAACAATCAAACAAAAAACAAGGTTATTACAAACAACACAACAACCACAAATTGGGTCTACTTTCATTTTCCCTCATAATTAAGGCAAATAATGATCTACTTAACTAGAACCCAACATAACATTTATTTCTGACACCTTTCACCATACTCTCATTTTAAAAATAATGAGTTGGTGTCAAAATACTATACCATATATATACCATTGGAAAAAAACTACTGACCTGTTACCTTCAGAAAAAAAAACCAACACCTAAACAGCATTTTGTATTACTAATTAAACTAATTAATAGTCATTTATCTCCTGGTGTGCGGTTAAGAGTTCATCTTTGCTGTAGATTAGATCCTTTTCCCATTATCTGGGTACCGAATTAATGCACTCAGTTATGTTCCTAATATTTATCCACTGATAATTGGCTGGTGACTATTTTATACTCCATAATCCAGGAATTGAAAAATCACACACCATATATCCCCTCCGTTTGGGGCTAGAATCACGAATATTCTGTTGCCTTAGACTCGGTGCCCTTTTTGTGAAATTTGGTGCCTCCGGTTGGTCATACTTCAGGATTTCCACTTAAGCTTTGCAGAAGGTAATTCCCTTTATCATCAGGTCTGATGAAAAGTTGACGTCCATTCAGCTTCTCGGCTTCTAATATCCGACTACCAAATTGGCTTACACAAAGGTTTCACCCACCTAGTCGCGAGTCTATAACCCATGGCATTTGGGCTGACATTGGACCGGCAAGGAATTAGTCGTTGTTATCTAGTCCAGTGTAGAACTTTAATTGACTGAGAGGCATCTCATGGTAGTATCTGTGACTAGGGCCGCAATTGATCTATACCTACATATATCCACAGATGAATAAATCCAGCACAGTAACAGGTTTGCAAACAATTGGATGATTCCTCTTGTTGCTGATGTAGAGGCATTTAGTTGCTTTCATATGATCTTTTATCTGATGGTGTTCAGGGTTTGGAACCTTGAGGTAATCTGGTTTCGTAGTTATGTTTCAGATGATATTAAGTTTGTACCTTGGTTGTATTGGCTTATGTGGTTCAGTGTCTTCTCCCATTATCTGAGTTGGTGTTCATAGCTAGAACTTGGTGGTGAATGGCTGAATTCCATGTTTGACTGTTGCAGCTGTGAGACATTCTTTCGAAGACTTATCCATTGTTGGATATTAACTTGGTAATCCAACCAACAGTTGAAGGTTACCCACTGTTGTTAGTTTTAGTAACTTGTAGAAGGATTGTCCCATAGTTTCACTGACTTGGTTGAATGATGAGGCCATAGGTGATACTTCTCAGAAGTAAAGCAGACGATACACTGTTGTCAGTACTCTGTTGATCTTCATCTTTGTAGATTATTAGATCTTGAAGTCCATCCTGGATATTCCTACTAAAATAGGACTTAATCACTCAACCAGTCATTTGTCTTCAAATGTATCTGTTGCTCGCTATGGAGCTATTGAGCGCAGCAGTCCATGGGTATTTCTAGATGCAGACTATGGGTAGGACATTCACTTTCTGGCTGTTGACCCAGGATCCAGGTGTAGTGATATAGTCCCACCACCTGCTTCTCTTCTATAGAAAAGGGATGACAAAGAATACAACACTAGCATTAACCTACTGTGTTATGATAAAAGGTTTACAACACAATTACAAACAAAAATACAAAACAACAAGGGGAGAATGGGAAAGGAGTGGGTGTCCACATTCCACTGTCCCTCATTGCTGAGTAGAGCCATTCTGACTATGTTTTTTTCATTGAACACATTGAACATTCATTTTTTCCCTGAACACCATCAGATAAAAGATCATATGAAAGCCATTCTGACTCTTAATAGTGAGTAAGGTATTTTCTCACTTTATTTTATGTTCTGTTGTTACTGGGACTATTAGATGAGTGAAGTTATTCTGTCCATCCAATATGTTGATATTGTCTCTCTCATTACTTGAAGAGAATAGCCTATACAGAATCTCTGTGGTTTCTAATGCCGAGTCTTCCTTTCGGCACTATAATCATCATTAGGTCAAGACTATTCAACATTGGCTTCTTAAGTACTGACGTACACATGGATTCTTCCCTCAACATCCTCATGTCCCCCAAGGGTAACATTAAAAGGTATATTCCCACAGTAAAAAGTAACAATCAGAACAGAGAAAATTCTCATACCAGAAAAAAACATACATGTACATTTCTCTGATATTAAGTACATGATAATCATACATAATAATTAATTCATAATGATGATGCAGGGAGCCTAGGTTTTTGAATTTTTTTTCAGGGGTTAATCTCTAAATTAAACATACATTGTTTTCCTCCACTGCGTACAGCACAGGAGGATAGTAGCCGCTGTGATATATTTTGCCAATGACTGCTATTATTCGGAGGGTATTTATTAGAATAACTTATGGCGCATGGTCCAGTATTCTGAATATTGCAAGCAATTTATTCACATCAATCTTCGCTTCTGTTTCTACTACAGTGAGGTGATGCGGATTGAATCCTATCCGAACATGCATTTTCATCACGCGTTTACTTTAATTGTTCATGAATTTATATTCTCAAACATGGCATTCTCCTAACACTATTTTATGAAATGATTATATGTTCACCACTCATGCTGAGTGGTTGATAATCTGTTAACAAAAGGATGGTACTAAAATTTAGCACTATTGTTCCAAGTTACAGATTATGATGTGGCGAGCATTTTATCCCCTGACTAAGAGTCAGGAATAGGCGTAATCATTCGTATGTCCCCGCATGGATAAAACACCTTTGAAACTGTACTTTAGAGTTCAATCTCTACAATACCTAGATTATTTGCAGATTTCTAAGCATAAATAGTGAGATATTGTTCACAGTGCATAGAAGTTTTAACATAGGAATATGAAATTGACAGACACAAGTTCTCTACTGAAGTATGAATCAAGAGTCTGCTCCTACATTGAGAAAATGCCTAGAATGTGTTTTTGACCTGAGTTTGATTCTCTACGGTACACATAATATTTCTAGATTGTAAGCACTACTAGTTAGATATAAGTTCATAATGCCTATACAATATTTTAACATAAGGATTTGAAATGGTAAAACATAGGAAAAATTACAGCGTGGCGCCCACATGTGTTTCCTTGGTAAACATCATCCAGCCTGGTTTAAGAGAATTGTTGACATTATTCTTAATAATTCTTAATTAAACATACTGGTCTATGTAATACATAAATACATCTTAATAATGTAGATATAACATACCAATTGGCTTGCAGAGAATGATGATTTTAAAAGGCAAAATACTTTTCCCCACACGGGGAAAGAAACCCCACCCGGGGAACACACGTCTGTTTCCTTTGATTGTCTGAACTAAAAATGGCTACTTTAGTCTTTGTTTTTAACCTCGCCGGGCTTGGCCAGGTATGCGAGCCAAAATAAAGCCAACTAAATTAAGCTGTGCCACATTCAGTCTATCGCTGTTTTATTTTCTCCTGCATTGAGTAAGTTATTTAAACAGTAATTGAAAGGGGTTGTTTATTTTTAAGGGAGTCAATAAATAGGAAAGGGTAAGGACGTTTTATTATATCACAACCACCTCCACCTCCATTCTTAAGCTGGATGTTGTGGTATCATATGCCAGGCTCTCCTGCCCCAAACGTCGACCATTGGCTTTGGCTATGAACCTCCAGCCACTTTTCTCACCTCTTGGCACCGAACCATCTGTGTAGATAATCACATCACCCGAGTGAGCATTGTCCTGAATTAGATGCTGGATTTCCACTTCCGTGACCCCTGCTGGCCACTCCCTGAACTCCCGGCTTAATGTGATTATAACTCTGCACAATTCTGATTGCTCCGCTGGTACTCTGACCCACTCCTCTCCACGCCTAATGTTCTCGAAGGGGCACACCTGTCTGATCGTATCCTCTGCCTCAGCCATGCATGATTTCCCTCTTATCAGTCGCTGACCCTTAACTGCGTCCAGCGCCTCATGCAGAGGGTGGTCTGTGTCTGCAACTACACTGAGGTATGCCTTCGCCTGCATCACCTTGAGCCTACCAGCAACACTCGGCAGACCAAGGATGTAACGCTTACACACTACTGGGGCGTCTCTAGTGCATCCCAGAATGACCCGCAGAATGACTCACAATTTTCCTTTAAGGGAGACAATATTTCTAATGTCTTTTGTTCATTTTCCCCTATAATATCTATATCATCTGCATAACCAAGCAGCTTGGATGTTCCTCCAATATCACATTCCTCCCTTACCTTCCTTACAACTTTCACTAGAGCCAGATTGAAGAGTAATTATTTCCCTTGTATTAAATAAAATCAAATTAGTTACATATCCTTTACAGGGCGTTGCAGTCAACACCAGCATGTTTTTCTGTTGTGGTCTCTTGGCAAGTTTTCGTTCAATAGTTTCCCATTGCTTTCTGAAAGACAGTCATCCATACCATTTCGTAAAAACCATTTGCTGCCAAATCGCCCGCAACTGTGTTTCGAACGCGGGTATACGGGATTACGAATTGCGTCCGTAACTCCTTCGACTCGAAGCGAGAGAAACAAAATTATGTGTGTGTTTAACAACACGCGAAAGGCAATGTCTCTGTCAACCACATGGCCGCTTTCGATAATGTGCCTACCAATTGAAGTAAATGGGGGGAATCGTTGAGGCCACTAAGACAATTACATAAATAAACACACACAGTATTATTTGGCGCTCATAGAAGGAGAGGAAAGAAGTAGAGATTAGAAGACGCACTTTTTTTGCATATCCTTTACAGGACATCGCTGTCAACACCAGCATCTTTCAGCTGTTGATTTCTTGGCAAGATTACGCTCAGTAGTTTGCCATTGCTTTCGGTGTTTCGGCCCCATTATGCTCGCATTGCCTGTGTGTTGCGCATCTTGTCGATCCATTGAGGTATGTGTTCTGACACTCTTTTGTTCAGCTGTCTCTCTGTTCTACCGATGTAGAAAGCCTGGTATCTACATGTGAATTGGTAAATACAATTGTTTTTGGCGTGCATAAAAACACCTCTCTGTTTATGGAACATGAACACAACGAAGCGTTGCCGTTCCTAGATATTCTAACGAGACGTAGAGCAGACGGCACAATTCAAAGATCGCTGCATACGGATTAAAATTCTGCATAAACCCTAAACACATCAACCGTGTTGTGTCGCAAGAACAGTTTGAAATGTTGTTTGATCAGGTCTCCAAGTTATCACCTACTTCTGCTGAGTTGGTCGGGTGGCTGAAGGCCAAACTGGTAGATTTAGAATACCAGTATCGCACAACACACTCCAAACAGACATGTCCGCTGACCAACGAACACCTTACTGCGTTAAAAGCTAACAAAACCCTCGTAATACTGAAACATGACAAAGGGAGTGGTGCAGTTCTGATGGACATGTCAAACTACCAGAGAATAATGGAAGAAATTTTATCAGATGAATCTAGATTCAGGGTAGATCAAAAAGTAAACAAGTCGGAGGACCTGGATACAATAATGAGGAAAGAGATCTAGTCACTTGTGAATGCGGGACTCATCAGTGAGGCCACTGCAAAAACACTCACACCACCTGGCTCCCAAACTCCTCATATGTACGGTCTACCCAAACTTCAAAAGCCCGGCATCCCGCTAAGACATATCCTGTCCATGGTTAACTCTGCACAACACCGAATGGTGAGATGGCTAGCCGAAATTTTAAAGCCACTACGACAGTCCTTCGATCCAAAAATACTGGTGAAATTATCGTCTAGAAGTACGGGTCTCAGTGAACAGCAAGCAGAGCACCATGTGCCTAGTCTCTAATGGTAAGTTGGCTTTTGGTAAATCTTTTACATTTTCGTTGTGTTTCTCCAAGTAGGCATACGGTTAACCTAACAATATTAGTATAATAAAGGGATATATGGTGCTAGACGCATATAACTGAAGAGACAAACCATTTATTCATATATTATGGTCGGCTAGGACGATATGGAATACAGCCGGCGATCGAGTCCGACTGCCTCAACCCAAACAGCTGTTTAAAATGGGGTATATGCCCTCGTGGACAGAAGAACTGTTTACCGTCAGTCGTATAAACCAGACCAGTCCGGTACCGTATGTGCTAAAGGATGATTCAGGGGAGGAACTCAAAGGCTATTTTACCGAGAAGAAATACAACTCGTCGGAGTCAAGCAAGTGTATCGCGTTGAAACAGTCTTACAAGAAAGACCCAGGCGAGGTGGTGGTATTTAGTCAAGTGGGTCGGCTATCCCAAGTCATTCATCAGCTGGGTCTCAGACCTAACCAGATAATAATGGAAGAAACCAACGAGGAAACTAACCCACAAAATCGCCCAGAAAAGGAAAGAAATTCGTTCTGGTGCATGTGTGGTCGGCGAGTGTCGCGACTAGAGATTGTCTTCTTCTATCAACTTGTCGTTATATACACGGTCATTGGCGTATCGCTATTCAATCTGTCTCGATACAGCGTCGACGCAGCCGAGGGCAAGCTGTGGATTGCTCCTCTAAACAGCTGTCTGGGTTACATGCTACCAAATCCTTAAATATGAGTTTCTACGTGACATTACCGAGTAATGCTTCGCCGAACATGTTTCCCAAGAACACACCAGGTCACTATTTCGTCAAGTTACCGCAGACTATTGAAGGTGAATCAACATTTCGAAGTGGGTCTGGCCGACATTCAGTTCCCCAACTACTACTGCAATGTGCTAGAGAATGAAAGTGTGGCTAAGATACATTCCACCCAACGGTAGAGTGATAAGAAAGACGTGTCCCCAGGCCTGTACAGTTCACCAGACGCGTTTATAGCTGCACTGAATCGACTAATGAAAGATCGGAAGGTGGACGATCAGCTCTGTGTTCTATTCCATTTCGACAATGCATCAAAGAAAGTCATCGTGAAAATACTCGAACCGGGCCACTAGTTACATTTAGTGAGAAGTTGCAAGAGATACTAGATACAATTGAAGGTGAAGGGTCGATAGACCTGAATAACGACCTGCAAAATGTCTACGTCAACTACGATCTCTAAGACTTGGAGGATACACTGTCAAGCTATTCGCCGTTGAGATAGGAACAAGAGGTCTTGTCACTCCGTGTATGATGTGTTAAAGCAGATGGGTATAAAAAGACAAGCGAGACGCGAAACGTGGACAATAAGCGGAAGTAGAAATAACGGAAGTAGAAATGTTTTTCCCCTAAAAATAAAAAAAAAAAAAATAAAAAACAACGACAAAAATAAACAAACTAACTAAAATGCAAAGAATACCATAGATGGACAGAAAAAACGAATGATAAAGTCCTTCAAGAAACAAATTAAACACGTAAACTGATTAGAAAGATTAGACTCAGACAGTCCACATGTTTTCTTTTACGCTACGATGAAAATTAACTTGAAAACGTAATGACCATTCGTAAACGTGATGGGAAAAGAGCAAAGAACAGGCTGAATGGCTTGACTAATAGAGACAAAAACAGTTTCAGGCCATAGACTCTGGTGACGTGTGAAATGGTGAATCATTACCGCTTACGCGTATAAGCTTTGCACATGAAGGTGAATATGTAAATTGTCATCATCATCAAGTGCCAGCAGCTGGCGTAGGCGTTTCTGTCTCTCCAGCATAGCTCGGCCTATGGTGTTCTGGATCAACTCTGCTGTTGATATTCCTCCATGCCACCGTTTCAATCCATCCTGCATCATTTTTCTTGTTTGGCCTCTGCCTCTTTTCCCCTCAATCTTTCCAGTCATCCCAATGTTCCCCAACGCCTCTCTTCTCATCACATGATCAAAGAAAGCTGTTTATCTCTTTCTTATGGTTGTATATATTGTTCTAGTTTCATTAGCCGCTTTCAGGCAATCGTCGTTAGTTATTCTGGCAGTCTAAAGAATTCGCTACATTTGTCTCAGGAACATCACTTAGGAACCACATCAATCAAAACAGGTTCTATAGAGCACTTCAGCACTCTCTTTCTTACATTCAATGATACTGACTTATTGCATAAAATATTTTAAATTTTCTGAAATGTAGCTTTTGCTGTTTTTAATATCTGTTGCGCGCCTTCCGTCTAATGTTATAAACGCCCCTAGGTATTTAAAATTATCCACTTGGTTAAGAATGTTTCTTTTATTTTCATTCACCATTGTTCCCGGGAAGGTTAACCCGGTCAACAAATGCTCGCAGAAGTCGGATGTGTCGGCCCAACGGCGCAAGAACGCACTCTGCTGTAAACAGGCACAACGCAATCACGTCCGGAAAAAAAAAAAAAAAAAACTCTGGATGAACGCAGCAGAAGAAGAATTCACCATTGTTACTGTTTTCTTGATATTCAAGGAGAGAATATATAAATAGCAGAATAAAAACGAGTATTGTAGTGCGACATTATCGAACACTCATGTAATCAAATTTCAACATGTATGGAATACATTATTTGATTGCTTGGTTGATTGATCTAGGAACCGACATCACAGCATTCGGGGCATTCCCATAGGCGCTCAGTCCCCATCCTCAACAGCCAGCGAAGAGTTCCAACACCAATAGTACCAGTAGCAATCTGATTATATGTCCGTCTTGCATTTCCTCTGAGCGTCGAGCGTCGGCCAAATCCCCTCGTCACTCCTCGCTGCCTCATTCTTGCCAGACCATGATGATCCATTTGCTCCTCCGAGGTGTACACGTGCTCCCACAAGACCGCAACCACGTCTGCCTTGTCATGCATCAATACTCCGCCAAGTTTTGCAGAGCCAGCCAATCTGTCCGCCTGTTCATTCCCCAGCACACCGGCATGCCCCGGAGAAAAGATCCAGGCGATGCTTGCCACCCGTGACCTACGAAGCGAAGCAAGTCACTCTGCACGAAACATGCCTGTCCTCACCTTCTCCAGCATGCTTTCTGAGTCAGTTACAATCACGATGTGTATGTTTGTGTATCGTTTTCTCGATCCAGCGGAAAGCTGCAGTGACCGCCCCAACCTCCATTCTTAAGCAAGATGTTGTGGTATCATATGCCAGGTTCTCCTGCACCAAACGTCGGCCATTAGCTTTTGTTATGAACCCCCAAGCACTTCTCCTACCTATCGACACCGAACCATCTGTGTAGATAATCACATCACCCGAGCGAGCATTATCCTGAATTAATTGCTGGATTTCCACTTCCGTGGCCCCTGCTGGCCACTCCCTGCACTCCCGGCTCAATGTGATTATAACTCTGCACAAGTCTGACTGCTCCGCTGGCACTCTGACCCACTCCTCTCCTCGCCTAATGTTCTCCAGGATGCAACATGTCTGATCGTATCCTCCGCCTGAGCCATCCATGATTTCCCTCTTATCGGTCGCTGACCCTTAACTGCGTCCAGCTCCTCATGCAAAGGGTGATCTGTGTCTGCAGCTACTCTGAGGTATGCCTTCGCCTGCATCACCTTGAGCCTACCTGCAACAGTCGGCAAACCAATGATGTAACGCATACACACTACTGGGGTGTCTCTGGTGCATCCCAGAATGACCCGCATAACTTCGTTCTGTATGCGCTCTAACTTCACCAGCTGACTCTTTGAGACAGTGAGCAGTCCTAGTCCATAATCAATCACTGAGAGGCTCAAGTGCTGGCATAGTGTGAAAAGCATTCTCTGCTCTTTGTCCATTGC
The DNA here is from genome assembly GCA_014155875.1 of Cepaea nemoralis. Taxonomy (NCBI): domain Eukaryota; kingdom Metazoa; phylum Mollusca; class Gastropoda; order Stylommatophora; family Helicidae; genus Cepaea; species Cepaea nemoralis. The sequence continues at coordinate 232,876 of JACEFZ010025946.1, forward strand.
AGCCATAGTTTTAAGTGCATCGAGTCCCTTTTGAGATCTTGTCACAACCATCTCCACATGGTCCTTGAAGGACAGGCTCCTGTCAAATGTGATTCCCAGATACTTCAGTTTGTTCTCTCTGTTGACGTTTCTACCGTCTATCCTGAGGCTTGGGACATAAGCACTCACAATCCTGTTGTCCAGAGAGCACCACAAGACATCCGTCTTTTCCGGGTGGATGACAGCACTCATTACAGGGCACCAGTCAATCACTTTGTCTGCTGTCGCCCTTAGCTCCTGGACTGTTTGTACCCTATCTCTCCCCTGCCTGTATGCAAGAATATCATCTGCAAATGTTAGTATCCTGCCAAACCCTGGTGCTTCTAGGTTTGCAATCTTGCACGTATACACGTTAAAGAGCACATGTGAGATTGCAGATCCCTGTGGCAGTCCCGGGGTTAACTCTGAGGTCCATGCACTCAGACGGAGAGCAACCCGACGAGAATACAGGACGGCTGCTATCCAGTTCACCAATCAGGGATTGACCTCCTTCTTCATCAATGCGGTCATCAAAATATCATATCGAACTCTATTGTACGCATCCTCGAGAACAAGCGCCGCCGCCATCGTTTCCTGTCTACTCTGGAACCCCTCATAAACGTCAAAGGCAAAAGTGGCTGCATTTTACCAGGTATCTTTTCCTGGCCTGTAGCTCCCCAGACCACTTGGAAGAAGCTTCCCCATTTCCAAAAACTCTTGCAGCTTGACAGCGACTATCTCCCCTAAAACCTTCCCAAATGTATTTTGAAGGGTGATGATCCTAAAGCCGCTAAGCTTTGAATGATCCTTGAATGGTTTTGGGAGAGGGATGAGATAGCTGTGCATCCAGTCCTGCGGTACTGATGCTGTCCTAATGCTCTGGTTAAAGCAGTCGGTCATCTCCTTCAGGTCTGCATCGCTCAAAGCCTTCATGTGGCCATACCTAACCCCATCAGGCCCTGGTGCCGTATCTTTTGCCTTTTTCCAAATATGTTTAACATCTTCAACCCGTATGATGTCTTAATAATGCATATTATTCATGGTGCCAGATAACTCCTCTCTAACTGCATCCCTGGTGTCCGCATCATTATGATTGGTCTGCTCTAAAAATCTCTGGAGAAACGCCTCCCCTTTTTCTGTCTGTTGTCACGCGCACATCATCATCTCTATAAATTGTCCCACTGTCCGAGTCCGATCTTTTCTATGCATTTGTCTGTCTGTGCAGCTTCCAGAATTTTCGCAGTGTTTTATCACCTCCAATCTCCTTCATGAAACATTCCCATTTTGCGTTTTTGGCATGTGCAGCACAGCGCTTGAAAACCTCCACCTTGTCTTTCTTGACATTTTCCGCTGTATCCACTTCCTCTCGCGAGCTTCGGGGTGTCTGTCGCACTTTCCTTAGCTGCTTCACTGCAGCTCTCTTTGCTTTCCAAGCATGGTCTACTTCTGGAGTCCACCATGGGAGCTGCAAGAAAGGAGGTTTAACAGGCCCTGTTGCTTGCATCCTGTCTGAGGCGTCCAAGAAGGCTGTCGGTCCACTAATACCGGAAGGTCTTGAGCGCTCTCCCAGCCTTAACTTTCCTGGATTTAGAGATCAAGACTGAACACGGCGTGTAATCACGCCCATGGTCATTCAAAACAGTCCACTTTACATCAAGGATTGATGACTGGGAGGCAAGTGCCAAGTCAATAGCTGTGTCTGCATCGCCAGGCCTCATTGCCATTCTAGTCGGCCTCCCATAATTTATGCAGACCACATCGGAGTCCACCATAGCATCCGCAAGGGTAATTCCCTGTCGGTTTTCTCCACTACTGTCCCATTCTCTGTTCCTCGCATTGAAGTCTCCACGTGTGGATAGTCTAACACCTGGTAATTCCTCCAATTCCTTAAGCCAGTCTCAATGTTCCTTTCTGACAAAACAGTCCAATGTGGCATATACATTTATGATGTTCCAACTTAAGCCACCAATCTCCATGTGTATACCCTGGACCTCTCTTGCACTGTGATTCCACTGGCTCAAGTCAATTAAAACATGCTTCACTCCTTCCTTCACCAGCAGACCTTGCTAATGTCTCTTCTTCCCAGTAGGGTTTATATAACTGGCGTACCCAGGACAATGATATTTGTCTGTATTTAGCTCCTGGAGCATGAGGATATCAAAATCATATATTAGCCTCTCCAATACAGGACCCCTCTGCCTGGCACTACGACAGTTCCAGTATCCCACTCTTACATGGTTGAAACCTAGTCTCTCCACTTTTCGTCTTGTTCTCCTGGCGCCTGCCCTCCTATTTCTATGCCTTCTTCTCACACCATTTCCTCGTCTTCTCCTCCCCACTCTCTCTTATCTAACCTCTGAAAAATGTGTCAAGCGCAGAGCACGTGCTCCGTAGACCCGGCGACGATTCCCATGTTTAATTAATTCCATGAGCAAACTTTGGATATTGCAGGAAAAAACCTGTCACCCTAGTATTGCCTGCTTGCTAGGAAAGAGGCAGGGGATGTCCCGCAGGAGTCCATACGCCTGGTGCGGCCCCGCATGCCTGCCGAGACGTACAACGTTCGCGACCATCTTACCCGTTTTCGCATAGTCCTTTACAGGACATCGCTGTCAACATCAGCATCTTTCAGCTGACTGTTGATTTCTTGGCAAGATTACGCTCAGTAGTCTGCCATTACTTTCTGAGCGACCGGCTCACATACCCTATAAGTTACCGACGTGGAGAGAACCGCTACCAATTCTCGCGCAACGTCACGTTACTTACTGAGAGTATACGAGATTACGGAGAAAGTCGTGTAACCTCTATACCAGAGAGACGGGCGCTTACCCGTATACATTATTTAAAAAAAAAAAAAAATTAAAAATACGTTATTTAAAAATACATTATTAAAAAAATTCTCAACAATCATTTCAGTTCATGTTGATGGGATAGCGCACATCGATTTACCCACATTTGGGGTAATCACGTTCGTCAACCCAACCGAAGTGCAATGGAAGGGCCTCAACCAGGGAGCACCACGTTTTATTCTTTTTTTAATAAGCAGTGTGTATTTACACGGTGTAATGCATGTTTCTGTTGTTTGTGTATATCACAGAGCGTTGTGTTTGTTAGTCTAAAGTGACACATGTGCGAATGAAAATACATTTATATACACATATGCTAATATAACATTTATGGTATGGTGTATGCACACACGCATTCCTTGCATATGCTTCCATTCCACCTCCACCAGTCTACCTGGAATGTATGTTACACCTGTCCATCTATCCGTCCGTCCGTCCGTCCGTCCTTCCGTCCGTCCGTCCGTCCGTCCGTCTGCCTGCCTCTGCCTGCCTGCCTGTCTCCCATTTTCTCTTTATCTGTCTCCCGCTATCTTAAGATAGCAGCAAATTGACTGTTGTGCGCTAAGACAATAACCAACAATTTTCAATCCCTCAAAATGTGGCTTCTCTATAATTACTGAGCCACATAGTTTCAGAAATGAAGTATGACATGTGTCAGAGTCCGACAGTGGACAGCGATGCAGGGACATCGTTACGACCGCCAGGCGACTTAGCTCCCAGTAAGGGATGCAACCACTTCGTTGCGCCGCCAGGCGAATGAGTTACCGGCCTGCGAGATCGCTGGCTGACCAGCGGTCAGGCCGCCAACGCAAGACGCACGACTGCCACGTGACGCCACGTCAGGCAGGAGGCAAGTTGCCTACCAGGTCCAGACAGCTCTGGGGACACGGAACAGGACGACGTGTGAGAGAGGCATTGTATGGTTTCTGTACTGAAAGGCGAGTGTCTGGACATCTTGCGAGTCAGACTTGTGACTGTATTGTGGATGTAAGTTGTAAAGTTATCCATTATATGTATTTGTGATCATCGTTTCTGTATTTGATATGTTAATAAATCCCCGAACGATGTGTCCGTTGAGTCTTACGTCAAATCACGTTGTATTTGTACTGTCTCACACTAGTTAGGAAAGCGAGCCAAGTTTAAGACCCTGACATGTGTGAACGTGGAGGGCTCGTCCAGCTTTAATTAGTTATATTTGAACGTGAATAGCTTGTCCTTGTTGAACGTTTAATTTAATTAGATTTAAACTTAAATGTGATCATGGAAGGCTCATTTTGATTGTTACTACATTATTTAAACATGTGTAAGACCATTTGTAAACGTACAATGCATACAGTAGTTTGTTTGATCCTGTAAGCGTGTAAAACATGTGTGATTTGTGAAACTTGTCACCGTTTTGACCTGTCGACATTGTGATCTTGTCGCCATTTTGACCTTGTCGCCATCTTGTAAACTTGATGTCTATGTCCTTACTGAATGTCACCTTGATGTAAGTGATGTGTCATCAATGTTATAGAGCGTTAAGATACTTGTAGATTGTCTTTGTGAATTGAGTTTGTGGAACGCAAAAATGTGTTTGGAAAGAAAGTAACGTGTATTGTAAAAAAACTGTTGACGGACAAACTTACGACATACAATTATACTCAACGCCATACAAACCTAATCAACACTTAGTGACAAGCAGGCACACACCAACAAATAGACGCTAATTTATCTTCTTCCAAAATAAAAGCAGGTTTTTCCGTACCATCCGAAACCTTGCCGTAGAGGTCATTTGTAGTCTGAGGTAGCGACCCTACAGTTCCTAGCCCGATTTCCAACCGTTCTTCACCGCATCCAGGGCACTTGAGTATACTTTTTCCTCTTCGTATACGTAACAATGCATTTTTAGGCACATATCGTCCAGACAAACAGATTGTAATTTTTGATTACTAACCACTTATAACATATTGTGTGTGGCTGTATTTCATTGACATTTTTCCATCATGTCTTCATTATTTGATTTCATTGATATGGGCATAAAGTTACAGTTACATGGTGATGAATTAACACAATGGAGCGATAAGAAATACTCTGAATACTGTGAACGTGAAGAAAGAGCAGCTGAAAGAGCATTAAAGCAGGCAGAGATAGCTGCCAAACAAGTAGAGGCAGACACAGCCTTAAAGCAAGCAGAATTGTCTGAAAGACAAAGCAAGCTGAGATAGATAGTGCACTGAAAAAGGCCGAGGATCGAGAAAGATACAGAGCTGAAAAAGGCAGAAAATAGCAGCTCAGAGTAAGAGAGAAAACTGGAGTTACAGTTGAAGATGAAACAACTTGACACTGAGACTGCGATTAACAAAGAGTATAAGAAATCTGAGAGACTGGAGAAAGAAAACCAGTATAAGAAATATCAGGGTATTGTACGTAATTATACCTCGGGTGACTGCATTGCAGCCTTTACCCAAATTTTGAAACTTTAATGGAACATTATCAAGTTCCACTGTCTGAATGGAATATTGTGTACATGAGGAGTTTGTCAGGGAACCTCTTAAAGTTATTGAAACCATCCCAAAATCAGGAAAGATTACCATTATCTGAAATCTAAGATTATGGCACATTTTATGTTAGATGAGGCAGGTTACAGAGAACAGTTCAGTAAATTGAGCCCAAACCGACTCAAACGTTCTCTGACTACCTCTGCTTAGTCCGAGATATTTTCACCAAATGGACGTCAGCAGCCAAAATTGAAAAAAGTTATCAAAGATTGGAAGATCTATTATTAGAGACAAAATTGTGTCATCTATTCCTTCAGCCTTTGCTAAATTTTTGTTAGAGAATGAATGCTCTAGTGTGGATGAAATTGAAAGACGGGGTTTCGGCTTACTACACAGCCAACAAACATTGCTTTGCTACTGAAGATACTAACATTAACTTTGTAGCAGCGGCTAACTATGACAAACACCCCTTAGTAGCAGAAACCTCATAGGCCTACCTCTGAGAATTTTAATCATTGCATTCATTGTAAAAATTCACATCATCAGGGTGAAATGTTGCGATCAACCCCAGGTACCATAATTACTTAGTAAATATGGTAAACATGCAAGACAAGGAACGTAAATCCTTTAAAAACTCACGAAAATGTTTTCCTCTGCAAGGCATGGGGTCACCATCGGAAAGATTGTAGGCAGGCATATGACCAACAAAGCAAATGCCGCCTGTTTGATAGTTCGTCTTCGGATGAAGAAAGCCAGAGAACATCCTGTGAACTCAGCACAGGCTTTTGACATATTCAACGTAAACAAATGCTCTGTTTGTAACACCTTCTATGAAGATGGTATTTTAACATGCGGTCATACCATCCCTATTGCCAATGAAGAAGCTAATTTGGTAGTAGACTCAAAAGGCAAAATAATCATCCATCACGGATATGTTAATGGCAGGCTGCTACGGTCCTTCGCGATACGGGCATTCACTCATTGGCCTGAAAGAACGTTCATATTGCCTACAGACTATACAGCAGGCATGTAACATGTAGACATTCTCAGGCATATTGAGAGATACCCATTAGCATGGGCATATATTGATACACCTTTCTCACTGGAAATTAAGTGCGCTGCACTAACCAGTCCCAGTTTTGTGATATAATTATTGGTGATGTACTGAGGTAAATGATAAATCTCATGACATAACATCTCTTGTAATGATGATACCATAACATCACACATCATGTCATCATTGAAAATGTCACACCACCTATTGATTTGAATGTAGCGAATGTAGCACTAGTTCTCATGACATCATTGAAACTATTGTTCCATCATCATCATCTGATATCATTTGAGTGTGTGAACGCAGTAACAAGAGCTACTGCTAGAGTGCAAGATGAAGTAAATCAAACTGAGGCGATTACAATTACTCAGCCCAGTTTCACTACCTACTAACACCATGAAGGAAGCATTTGTAACAGCCCAAAAAGCTGATCCTTCATTGTCAACATACTTGACCTGATCGGCCGAAAGCCAAAGTAACCAAGAATGCAAAATGGCATTTTGCTTTAAAATGACATACTCACCATGTATTACACCAGAGGTGACGATACCACAGAGCAAACTGTTTTGCCAACTAGTATCGCAAGCAAGCCTTACATCTTGCACACGATATACCTCTTGCAGGACATATGGCATACGTGAAGACCAGATCAAGGTTATTGACACAATTCACTGGCCAAAATTTTGCAATGACATTAAGATATTGCAGAAGTTTGTGACCCTGCCAGAATTGGGTAAAAAGGTAAACCCCCAGGCAAAGTTACAAGTTACCGACTTAGCCAGTCGACATTTTGAAAAGCTATCGGTTGACATAGTGGGCCCTCTTAGTCATACACAACTAGAGGGAATATTTATTCTAACGGTGATTGATCATGTAGCCGCTGGCAGAAGCTATTCGTTAAAAACATAACTGCCCAATGACATAATGGAAGTGTTCTTCCATATTTTTTCTCATATAGGGTTTCCAGATACTATCCATCTGATAGGGGCACTCAGTTTATTTGCCGCATCCACCCAAGCTTTCACCAAAATGCTGGGAGTTAAGCAGTGTTTCAATTCCCCTACCATCCTCACAGTACGGAGTGATAGAAAAATTTAACGGGGATCTTAAGCACATGCTTGCAAAAGTACGCAAGAAACCCCAACAACTGGGATGTATATCTACCAGCTATTCTTTTTGCTTATCGCGAGGTACTCACATGCTAGTACCGGTTTCTCTCCTTTTGAGCTTATCTATGGTGCCAAACCACGTGGCCCATTGACCATTTACCACCAATGTTTCACTGACTCTACACCAGTACTTAAAACCCATATCATCGTACTTATATGTGACATCATTGCGTGAAGAAGCATCAAATCTTGTGTTATTGCAAGAATGCACTAAAACTATCTGGTGCTACTTATATCAGTATGCTGACAAAGGTAACAGGACAATAACATTGACACCTGGACAGACATTCTTCTTCTGCTACCTAGTGACAGACACCTTCTGACTGATTCTTGGCAGGGACCGTTTAAGTGACAAGACAGATTTCACCTGTAGACTACGAGATCCTGATAAAGACAAACACAAAAATATTTTCACATAAATATGCTAAGACATACCACCACAGAGACGACGAACAGACGATACGACAGCTTGTACAGTGAGATAGATCACGAAGACGACGATGCTAGTGACGAATTCCAACACCTGCATTAGACACGACAGACTGCTTGAAGGAGATCAAAATCAACGCCAGATTTAACTCAAGCAGACACAGACAGTGGCAACAACTTATACAACAGTACAAACACCATCTTTCCAACAACCCAGGACAAACAGAATTAGTACAGCATCACATCGCACTCACATCAAACGCACCATTAGATGCAGACCATACACCATCCCATTACATTACAAAGAACAGTTACATCAGATCATCAACTTAGAGAAAAATAACATCATAAGGCGATCCCAACTCGACTATTCATCTCCCTGGTCATAGTCCGCAAAAATGACAACACAATAAACTGTGCATCGATAGTGAAAAACTCACTTTTTTTCTTCGAGGTTCCAGTCTATGGCTCTCTTTTCGCCCTCCTGACGGTATACTAAGACGTAATGTATGCGGGTACTTCGTGTTAGTATGTGCCTGCTTGCTTGCGTGCGGCCTGTGTGCATGGTTGCGGGGAGCGACTGTGTTTGGGTTCGGCTTTTCCGCCTTGCTGGCTGCCAAGTTTAATATCTGTGTTCTCAGTGGCACAGCGACCGAGGGGACGGAAGTGAGCGAGTTTCGGTACAAATTGCTAAGGGGGAGGGAGCGAGAGGTAGGGGGAGGGGGGGGGGTGGAGGGGATGGGGGTAGAGAAGGGGAGAGATGGGGAGAGGTCATGTAATAGGTGGGAAATGGG
>JACEFZ010025947.1:0-18042 GCA_014155875.1 Cepaea nemoralis
CATAGATCTGTATTTGTTAATTGTTTCTCTTGATAATCTTAATGGCATACAATGTTCCCTCGCAGTTTGGATCTGATGTGTCGCGGAGAATCTTTACAAAGAGATTAAGAGCATGTCGCGGTTGTGCGTCGTTGGTTGAAGGCGGATCTATCGTCAGCAACACGCCCCGCCACCTGCGTGGAAATATGAAACACGCGTAGATCCATGTTTATTGTTCAGGGTTGATCGTGGTCTACCTGTGGTCAGAACCTAATCTAGATATTTCTGATTTGGCTTATCACAGCCAACATGGCAAGTAACCTGCGGCGTAATAATATCACACAATATATCACATCAACCTGTAGTAACTAAATGTTATTATTTAAAATAAAAACATTTATTAAATGTAAATAAGATGTTAAGCTATAATGTAACATAGATTATGAAGTAAATATAAACATAACACGGGTGGTCAGAGAGGAAGAGGTAGCGGACTACTTGCGGAGGCGGCAGTGAGACAGGCGGCGAGTGGGCCAGAACCCAAACATAATCAGGTTCTGTAGCAGAAGTGAGAGGACGTCCTTAGACCAAGCAAGACAATCACAACGTTTACAATCTACAGCTGGTCTTTGTCCCATTGTTTCTAGTTAGCCATTGCTCAGCTGCAGTTTCAGAATTACCTACATCACGCCAGCTAGTTAATCAATCTGTGCAGCTGTGAGTGATAGAATTCGAGTCAAATTTACAGCCACAAATATCAATCATCAATCGACTAGGTGAGCGGATTCAAAAGTGGAGTGAGCCATCAATCAGTGGTCGTCGACTGTTGACGATAGGCGTCGTTTTGTGTGTGACAGTTTACTGGCTTTCTGTCATGGATTTAGTATTCTAGCTTGTGGATTACTCATCCAGTCATCGTAGATTTATAAACCAGATAATGGTCTCATGAATCCTGAGGTACGTTATTATTTATTATATGCATTTGTATAGTATAATGATATTTAGTGGCATGATCTATGATGTAATGAACTGTAATGTATGTCTGTTCTGTAGAGTAGTTAAGATGCTGCCACCGGAGACCACCACATTCACGCTTTCAGATCCAGTTAATAGTTTGACGCTTGCTGTTGTGTTTTACACGTTTTTTGTGCTCACAAGTTTGTCCATCTTGTTTCAAAGTGATTCTGACTAATTAATTGACAACAAGACAAGATGAAGATGAAGATGAACAAGGAAAAGATGATGACCAACAAGGAAAAGATGATGACCAACGGAACGACGTTACCCAGATACAATGTATATTTATTCTGGTATAGTCATTGCATATCGCCTAACAGTCCTATTAATGACCAGATTAGACAATCACTATCAACCTTGCAGACTGGACAAGTGCACGGGGGATGAGATCTCACAGCCACCCACTGATCACCCTTGTTCCCTGCTGGTTCTCTAGTTCTCTAGTTTCTCCCTACCAAGCCTACCATGACAGTGCTGGTTCTCTAGTCCCCTTGTTTCTCCCTACCAAGCCTACCATGACAGTGCTGGTTCTCTAGTTCTCTTGTTTCTCCCTACCAAGCCTACCATGACAGTGCTGGTTCTCTAGTCCCCTTGTTTCTCCCTACCAAGCCTACCATGACAGTGCTGGTTCTCTAGTTCTCTAGTTTCTCCCTACCAAGCCTACCATGACAGTGCTGGTTCTCTAGTCCCCTTGTTTCTCCCTACCAAGCCTACCATGACAGTGCTGGTTCTCTAGTTCTCTTGTTTCTCCCTACCAAGCCTACCATGACAGTGCTGGTTCTCTAGTCCCCTTGTTTCTCCCTACCAAGCCTACCATGACAGTGCTGGTTCTCTAGTTCTCTTGTTTCTCCCTACCAAGCCTACCATGACAGTGCTGGTTCTCTAGTCCCCTTGTTTCTCCCTACCAAGCCTACCATGACAGTGCTGGTTCTCTAGTTCTCTAGTTTCTCCCTACCAAGCCTACCATGACAGTGCTGGTTCTCTAGTTCTCTTGTTTCTCCCTACCAAGCCTACCATGACAGTGCTGGTTCTCTAGTCCCCTTGTTTCTCCCTACCAAGCCTACCATGACAGTGCTGGTTCTCTAGTCCCCTTGTTTCTCCCTACCAAGCCTACCATGACAGTGCTGGTTCTCTAGTTCTCTAGTTCTCTAGTTTCTCCCTACCAAGCCTACCATGACAGTGCTGGTTCTCTAGTTCTCTAGTTTCTCCCCACCAAGCCTACCATGACAGTGCTGGTTCTCTAGTTCTCTAGTTTCTCCCTACCAAGCCTACCATGACAGTGCTGGTTCTCTAGTTTCTCCCTACCAAGCCTACCATGACAGTGCTGGTTCTCTAGTTCTCTAGTTTCTCCCTACCAAGCCTACCATGACAGTGCTGGTTCTCTAGTCCCCTTGTTTCTCCCTACCAAGCCTACCATGACAGTGCTGGTTCTCTAGTTCTCTAGTTCTCTAGTTTCTCCCTACCAAGCCTACCATGACAGTGCTGGTTCTCTAGTTCTCTAGTTCTCTAGTTTCTCCCTACCAAGCCTACCATGACAGTGCTGGTTCTCTAGTTCTCTTGTTTCTCCCTACCAAGCCTACCATGACAGTGCTGGTTCTCTAGTTCTCTAGTTTCTCCCTACCAAGCCTACCATGACAGTGCTGGTTCTCTAGTCCCCTTGTTTCTCCCTACCAAGCCTACCATGACAGTGCTGGTTCTCTAGTCCCCTTGTTTCTCCCTACCAAGCCTACCATGACAGTGCTGGTTCTCTAGTTCTCTTGTTTCTCCCTACCAAGCCTACCATGACAGTGCTGGTTCTCTAGTCCCCTTGTTTCTCCCTACCAAGCCTACCATGACAGTGCTGGTTCTCTAGTTCTCTAGTTTCTCCCTACCAAGCCTACCATGACAGTGCTGGTTCTCTAGTTCTCTTGTTTCTCCCTACCAAGCCTACCATGACAGTGCTGGTTCTCTAGTCCCCTTGTTTCTCCCTACCAAGCCTACCATGACAGTGCTGGTTCTCTAGTCCCCTTGTTTCTCCCTACCAAGCCTACCATGACAGTGCTGGTTCTCTAGTTCTCTAGTTTCTCCCTACCAAGCCTACCATGACAGTGCTGGTTCTCTAGTCCCCTTGTTTCTCCCTACCAAGCCTACCATGACAGTGCTGGTTCTCTAGTCCCCTTGTTTCTCCCTACCAAGCCTACCATGACAGTGCTGGTTCTCTAGTTCTCTAGTTTCTCCCTACCAAGCCTACCATGACAGTGCTGGTTCTCTAGTTCTCTTGTTTCTCCCTACCAAGCCTACCATGACAGTGCTGGTTCTCTAGTCCCCTTGTTTCTCCCTACCAAGCCTACCATGACAGTGCTGGTTCTCTAGTTCTCTAGTTTCTCCCTACCAAGCCTACCATGACAGTGCTGGTTCTCTAGTTTCTCCCTACCAAGCCTACCATGACAGTGCTGGTTCTCTAGTCCTCTAGTTTATCCCTACCAAGCCTACCATGACAGTGCTGGTTCTCTAGTTCTCTAGTTTCTCCCTACCAAGCCTACCATGACAGTGCTGGTTCTCTAGTTCTCTAGTTTCTCCCTACCAAGCCTACCATGACAGTGCTGGTTCTCTAGTTCTCTAGTTTCTCCCCACCAAGCCTACCATGACAGTGCTGGTTCTCTAGTTCTCTAGTTTCTCCCTACCAAGCCTACCATGACAGTGCTGGTTCTCTAGTTTCTCCCTACCAAGCCTACCATGACAGTGCTGGTTCTCTAGTTCTCTAGGTTTCTCCCTACCAAGCCTACCATGACAGTGCTGGTTCTCTAGTCCCCTTGTTTCTCCCTACCAAGCCTACCATGACAGTGCTGGTTCTCTAGTTCTCTAGTTTCTCCCTACCAAGCCTACCATGACAGTGCTGGTTCTCTAGTTCTCTAGTTTCTCCCTACCAAGCCTACCATGACAGTGCTGGTTCTCTAGTTCTCTAGTTTCTCCCTACCAAGCCTACCATGACAGTGCTGGTTCTCTAGTTCTCTTGTTTCTCCCTACCAAGCCTACCATGACAGTGTGGTTCTCTAGTTCTCTAGTTTCTCCCTACCAAGCCTACCATGACAGTGCTGGTTCTCTAGTTCTCTTGTTTCTCCCTACCAAGCCTACCATGACAGTGCTGGTTCTCTAGTTCTCTAGTTTCTCCCTACCAAGCCTACCATGACAGTGCTGGTTCTCTAGTTCTCTTGTTTCTCCCTACCAAGCCTACCATGACAGTGCTGGTTCTCTAGTTCTCTTGTTTCTCCCTACCAAGCCTACCATGACAGTGCTGGTTCTCTAGTTCTCTTAGTTTCTCCCTACCAAGCCTACCATGACCGTGCTGGTTCTCTAGTTCTCTGTTCTCCCTACCAAGCCTACCATGACAGTGCTGGTTCTCTAGTTCTCTTGTTCTTCTCCCTACCAAGTCCCTACCATGACAGTGCTGGTTCTCTAGTCCCCTTGTTTCTCCCTACCAAGCCTACCATGACAGTGCTGGTTCTCTAGTTCTCTTGTTTCTCCCTACCAAGCCTACCATGACAGTGCTGGTTCTCTAGTTTCTCCCTACCAAGCACTTACCATGACAGTGCTGGTTCTCTAGTCTCTTGTTTCTCCCTTACCAAGCCTACCATGACAGTGCTGGTTCTCTAGTTTCTCCCTACCAAGCCTACCATGACAGTGCTGGTTCTCTAGTTTCTCCCTACCAAGCCTACCATGACAGTGCTGGTTCTCTTGTTTCTCCCTACCAAGCCTATCATGACAGTGCTGGTTCTCTTGTTTCTCCCTACCAAGCCTACCAGTCTGGCATGACCCTGCTTAACATGTGTTAATTGTGCTACACACTATGTAGTACTATATTTTATGAGCATGTCCTCAATATCTGGGTGTTCTCCTCCATCCTCCTCCCCTTGATCCCCCAACACAGGCCCTCAGATAACCCAACCAAAGCCTCCCATCTGTGGCTGTCTCATGTAGCTCCCTCCATGTCCTCCCATCTTTTGCTATTATATATTATTCATCTTTCTCTCATTCTCTTCATATTGTTTGCTCTGTGAGTTATGGTCTTTTGTGCAAACCTGTTCTCTGTATAGAGTATCTTGTCTGTATAGAGTACCTTGTGTGGTAGGAGCAGTCAGTGAGGATTCACAAGCTGACTACATTACAGTATCAGTTATGAAATGTCTTCTCTGTGATCTTGTAGTAGCGGGGTTTGCTAGCAGGATTACCTCATCTCTGTGATCTTGTAGTAGCGGGGTTTGCTAGCAGGATTACCTCATCTCTGTGATCTTGTCGTAGCGGGGTTTGCTAGCAGGATTACCTCATCTCTGTGATCTTGTAGTAGCGGGGTTTGCTAGCAGGATTACCTCATCTCTGTGATCTTGTAGTAGCGGGGTTTGCTAGCAGGATTACCTCATCTCTGTGATCTTGTCGTAGCGGGGTTTGCTAGCAGGATTACCTCATCTCTGTGATCTTGTCGTAGCGGGGTTTGCTAGCAGGATTACCTCATCTCTGTGATCTTGTAGTAGCGGGGTTTGCTAGCAGGATTACCTCATCTCTGTGATCTTGTAGTAGCGGGGTTTGCTAGCAGGATTACCTCATCTCTGTGATCTTGTCGTAGCGGGGTTTGCTAGCAGGATTACCTCATCTGTGATCTTGTAGTAGGGGTTTGCTAGCAGGATTACCTCATCTCTGTGATCTTGTCGTAGCGGGGTTTGCTAGCAGGATTACCTCATCTCTTTGATCTTGTCGTAGCGGGGTTTGCTAGCAGGATTACCTCATCTCTGTGATCTTGTCGTAGCGGGGTTTGCTAGCAGGATTACCTCATCTCTGTGATCTTGTAGTAGCGGGGTTTGCTAGCAGGATTACCTCATCTCTGTGATCTTGTAGTAGCGGGGTTTGCTAGCAGGATTACCTCATCTCTGTGATCTTGTCGTAGCGGGGTTTGCTAGCAGGATTACCTCATCTCTGTGATCTTGTAGTAGCGGGGTTTGCTAGCAGGATTACCTCATCTCTGTGATCTTGTCGTAGCGGGGTTTGCTAGCAGGATTACCTCATCTCTGTGATCTTGTAGTAGCGGGGTTTGCTAGCAGGATTACCTCATCTCTGTGATCTTGTAGTAGCGGGGTTTGCTAGCAGGATTACCTCATCTCTGTGATCTTGTAGTAGCGGGGTTTGCTAGCAGGATTACCTCATCTCTGTGATCTTGTAGTAGCGGGGTTTGCTAGCAGGATTACCTCATCTCTGTGATCTTGTAGTAGCGGGGTTTGCTAGCAGGATTACCTCATCTCTGTGATCTTGTCGTAGCGGGGTTTGCTAGCAGGATTACCTCACCTCTGTGATCTTGTCGTAGCGGGGTTTGCTAGCAGGATTACCTCATCTCTGTGATCTTGTAGTAGCGGGGTTTGCTAGCAGGATTACCTCATCTCTGTGATCTTGTAGTAGCGGGGTTTGCTAGCAGGATTACCTCATCTCTGTGATCTTGTAGTAGCGGGGTTTGCTAGCAGGATTACCTCATCTCTGTGATCTTGTAGTAGCGGGGTTTGCTAGCAGGATTACCTCATCTCTGTAGTTGTTTTACAGAGCCAGCTTGATTGTGAAGGGGTTACAGACGCAATTCCTAATCCTGCCCTGTGTTGGTTTTTATTAAATGGTATGAGTGCAGGTTGTTTCAGAAAGCAATGACAAACTATTGAATGTAAACTTGCCAAGGAATCACAAACAGCCAAAAAAAGGCCGTGGTTGACTGTGATGTCCTGTAAAGATATGCAACTAACTTGCTAGCAATATTACCTAGTGTAAATATTACCTTACCTCTGTTATTGGGAGGTTTGCTAACAACATTAGCTAGCGTAAACATTAACTAATCTGTGATCATGTACAGGTTTGCTAGCAAGATTACCTCATCCTATGATTGTTTGCTAGCAATATTTCTTTATGTAAACATTACCTTATCTCTTTATGTCGAGGATTGCTAGCATTATTGCTTTGTGTAAACATTACCTTACCTCCATGATTATGTAGTTTTGCTAGCAATATTATGTTATGTAAACATTACCTTATCTCCATGATTACGTAGAGTTTTGCTAGCAATATTACTTTATGGGAACATTACCTTATCTCCATGATTATGTCGAGGTTCGCTAGCAAGATTACCTGATGTAAACATTGCTTATGATATTTGTTAGTGTTGTAAATGGCTGACCTCCTGATATCCTGACATGCATCATTTCAGAGCAAATGACTTGTCTTGATTTCAACCAAAAGATATCCATAAGCAGCCCTCGTCAGGCGACATCATGATCTCAGACACAAACATTGGTGACTATGAGATCATCAAGGGAGGTGTGCTGGGAACCGGTGCCTTTGCCACTGTCTGGAAGGGACGGTCCAAGAAGGTAGGCTGGTTCTTGTGATGATTCCTGCATGTGGAAGTGTGTGAGGCAGTCTGCTGTGTGTGGATGTGTGTGTGACATTCTGCAGTTGTGTGTGGAAGGGCTGCTCCAAGAAGGTGGGCTGGTACTTATGATGATTCCTACATGTGGAAGTTTGTGTGGAAGTGTGTGAAGCAGTAATAAGTTGTGTGTGGACATGAGGCAGAGGTGGTTACTAAGTATGAGTTTATTGTTGATTCTGAGGTTCCTTCTGTGTAGGATGTCACCATTACATTTCAGACATGACCAAAGTCTTTCTATCTTCTTGATAATAAATCTATCAGTGTGCATCAACTGACCATGTCCCCTGGACCTCAGAGGTACTAAGACCAGGATATACCCAGGCCAGACCTTTTAGCACCTTTCAGTGGTGCTGCCTATCTGCAGACTTGAGTCCCCAGTCCAAGGATTGCCAGGTGAAGGAGAGTTCTAGGAGATGGTACATACTTCGGTACAGTGTCAGGAAGGAAGTCTGCACCAGCTTTATCCTGATACATGAAAGATCTTGTCCAAGCTCAGGCCACCAGGATGCCAATGTATCAGACTCGGAGTACAAGTCTTCCAGCCAGCCAATCATGTCTGTTAGTCCTGCT
Source organism: Cepaea nemoralis (assembly GCA_014155875.1). Lineage (NCBI taxonomy): Eukaryota > Metazoa > Mollusca > Gastropoda > Stylommatophora > Helicidae > Cepaea > Cepaea nemoralis. The sequence continues at coordinate 8,003 of JACEFZ010025947.1, forward strand.
TGCTTGATTGTGTTCGCTGGCTATGATCTCCAGCGCAAGGTCCTGTATGTCGGATAAAGGCTTCCTGTTGTCCAACATCAGTGTGATGTCATACCGGACCTGAGGTTTGCGTGAGTATCGGTTGTCCCATGTCTGGCTTATTGGTGTGCAGACTAGTGGTTCCTCGCCGTGCAGGCAGATACTCTCCGGCTTCGGAAGAATCAGCGATCCTCCATGAAAATACAGTTCATGGCGGATGGAAGCGGCAGTCACTAGAAGACCAGCAGCCACACATTTCTGCATACAGCAAAAAACCGGTCAATTCTGCGACACAGCCAGCTGCCATTGCTCCAAACATGCAGTTCACGTTCCAAACAACCTTGGGCTGATGCAAAAGCATTTCACATGAAATTATACAGCTCACGGTGTCGCGTCACGTGCTCATCTCAGTAGCAGGGCGGCGGAACCATACACTTCCAGTCTAACATAAGGAAAATGTGAATGCAAATGGTAGCCACGAGTATAAACACTCCAGAGGTCTTAACCGTTTCAATGCCTATCCTCCATGTTCGTGACCGGAAGTTTCGTCAAGACTTCATAAGGTTGCCTTCACCTGGTTTATATTGTTGTCTTTGTATTGTTAACTTTGTTGCCATCCATCTAGTTTATATAGTTACCTTCATCTAGTTATGGGTAGAAAAAGACAACATAATTCAGGAGGTGTTTGAGTTATATTGCATTCCTCACATGTTTGATATGCTTGCCATCATCTGTCTGTATAGTTACCTTTGTCTGGGTTGTATTGTCTTCATCTGTCTGTATAGTTAGCTTTGTCTGCTTTGTATTGTGTTCATCTGTCTGTATAGTTACCTTTGTCTGGGTTGTATTTCCATCTTCATCTGTCTGTATAATTACCTTTGTCTGGGTTGTATTTCCATCTTCATCTGTCTGTATAGTTACCTTTGTCTGGGTTGTATTTCCATCTTCATATGTCTGTATAGTTACCTTTGTCTGGGTTGTATTTCCATCTTCATATGTCTGTATAGTTACCCTTGTCTGGGTTCTATTTCCATCTTCATCTGTCTGTGTAGTTACCTTTGTCTGGGTTGTATTGTTGCTATCTGTCTGTGTAGTTAGCTTTGTCTGGGTTGTATTGCTATCTTCATCCATCTGTATAGTTACCTTTGTCTTGGTTGTATTGCTGTCTTCATCTGTCTGTATAGTTACCTTTGTCTGGGTTGTGTTGTCTTTGTCTGGGTTGTATTGTCTTTGTCTGGGTTGTATTGCTGTCTTCATCTGTCTGTATAGTTACTTTTGTCTGGGTTGTATTGCTGTCTTCATCTGTCTGTATAGTTACTTTTGTCTGGGTTATATTGCTGTTTTCATCTGTCTGTATAGTTACCTTTGTCTGGGTTGTATTGTCTTTGTCTGGGTTGTATTTCTGTCTTCACCTGTATGTATAGTTACCTTTGTCTAGGTTGTATTGCTGTCTTCATCTGTCTGTATAGTTACCTTTGTCTGGGTTGTATAGTCTTTGTCTGGGTTGTATAGCTGTCTTCATCTGTCTGTAGTTACCTTTGTCTGGGTTGTATTGCTGTCTTCATCTGTGTTATAGTTACCTTTTTCTGGGTTGTATTTCCTTCTTCATCTGTCTGTGTAGTTACCATTGTCTGGGTTGTATTGTCATCTGTCTGTATAGTTACCTTTGTTTTTGTTGTATTGTCTTTGTCTGGGTTGTATTGTCTTTGTCTGGGTTGTATTGCTGTCTTCATCTGTCTGTATAGTTACCTTTGTCTGGGTTGTATTGCTGTCTTCATCTGTCTGTATAGTTACCTTTGTCTGGGTTGTATTTCCATCTTCATCTGTCTGTATAGTTACCTTTGTCTGGGTTGTATTGTCTTTGTCTTGGTTGTATTGTCTTTGTCTGGGTTGTATTGCTGTCTTCATCTGTCTGTATAGTTACCTTTGTCTGGGTTGTATTGCTGTCTTCATCTGTCTGTATAGTTACCTTTGTCTGGGTTGTATTTCCATCTTCATCTGTCTGTGTAGTTACCTTTGTCTGGGTTGTATAGTCTTTGTCTGGGTTGTATTGCTGTCTTCATCTGTCTGTAGTTACCTTTGTCTGGGTTGTATTGTCTTCATCTGTCTGTATAGTTACCTTTGTCTGGGTTGTATTGTCTTCATCTGTCTGTATAGTTACCTTTGTCTGGGTTGTATTTCCATCTTCATCTGTCTGTGTAGTTACCTTTGTCTGGATTGTATTTCCATCTTCATCTGTCTGTGTAGTTACCTTTGTCTGGGTTGTATTTCCATCTTCATCTGTCTGTATAGTTACCTTTGTCTGGGTTGTATAGTCTTTGTCTGGGTTGTATAGCTGTCTTCATCTGTCTGTAGTTACCTTTGTCTGGGTTGTATTGCTGTCTTCATCTGTGTTATAGTTACCTTTTTCTGGGTTGTATTTCCATCTTCATCTGTCTGTGTAGTTACCATTGTCTGGGTTGTATTGTCATCTGTCTGTATAGTTACCTTTGTTTGTGTTGTATTGTCTTTGTCTGGGTTGTATTGTCTTTGTCTGGGATTTATTTCTGTCTTCATCTGTCTTTATAGTTACCTTTGTCTGGGTTGTATTGCTGTCTTCATCTGTCTGTATAGTTACCTTTGTCTGGGTTGTATTTCCATCTTCATCTGTCTGTATAGTTACCTTTGTCTGGGTTGTATTGCTGTCTTCATCTGTCTGTATAGTTACCTTTGTCTGGGTTGTATTTCCATCTTCATCTGTCTGTGTAGTTACCTTTGTCTGGATTGTATTTCCATCTTCATCTGTCTGTGTAGTTACCTTTGTCTGGATTGTATTTCCATCTTCATCTGTCTGTGTAGTTACCTTTGTCTGGGTTGTATTTCCATCTTCATCTGTCTGTATAGTTACCTTTGTCTGGGTTGTATTACCTTTGTCTAGGTTGTATTGCTGTCTTCATCTGTATGTATAGTTACCTTTGTCTGGGTTGTATTGTCTTTGTCTGGGTTGTATTGCTGTCTTCATGTGTCTGTATAGTTACCTTTGTCTGGGTTGTATTGTCTTTGTCTGGGTTGTATTGTCTTTGTCTGGGTTGTATTAAAAAAGTCGCTTAAAAGTTGACAGGGTCGACTTCATTGCACCAGGTTTTATCCCATTTGGCTCAGCCTCTTTCCGCAGCACGGAAAGCGTCGCACAAAGCACAAACTACGTAGCTCTAGTGATGAACCCACGGGAGTCTCTGAAAAATTTAACTTGTGAACCGAAGGATGCGGCTCGGAATTGAACCCACAATCTTCGGAGCCCGAGTTAAACGCTTGACCACTTCGCCACGAAGACTCCTGTCTGGGTTTTATTGCTGTCTTCATCTGTCTATAGTTACCTGTCTGGTTTGTATTGCCGTCTTCATCTGTCTGTATAGTTACCTTTGTCTGGGTTGTATTGTCTTTGTCTGGGTTGTATTGCTGTCTTCACCTGTCTGTAAAGTTACATTTTCTGGATAGTGTTGCCATCTTCATCTGTCTGTAAAGTTACCTTTCTCTGGATTGTATTGTCTGCATCTGTCTGTATAGTTAGCTTTGTCTGGGTTGTATTGCTGTCTTCATCTGTCTGTAAAGTTAGCTTTGTCTGGGTTGTATTGTCTATGTCAGTCTGTAAAGTTAGCTTTGTCTTGGTTGTATTGTCTTTGTCTGTCTGTAAAGTTAGCTTTGTCTGGTTTGTATTGTCTTTGTCTGTCTGTAAAGTTAGCTTTGTCTGGGTTGTATTGTCTTTGTCTGTCTGTAAAGTTAGCTTTGTCTGGTTTGTATTGTCTTTGTCTGTCTGTAAAGTTAGCTTTGTCTGGTTTGTATTGTCTTTGTCTGTCTGTAAAGTTAGCTTTGTCTGGGTTGTATTGTCTTTGTCTGTCTGTAAAGTTAGCTTTGTCTGGGTTGTATTGTCTTTGTCTGTAAAGCTAGCTTTGTCTGGATTGCATTGTCTTTTTTTGTCTGTAAAGTTAGCTTTGTCTGGGTTGTATTGTTTTTGTCTGTAAAGTTAGCTTGTCTGGGTTGTATTGTCTTTGTCTGTAAAGTTAGCTTGTCTGGGTTGTATTGTCTTTGTCTGTAAAGTTAGCTTGTCTGGGTTGTATTGTCTTTGTCTGTAAAGTTAGCTTTGTCTGGTTTGTATTGTCTTTGTCTGTCTGCAAAGTTAGCTTTGTCTGGTTTGTATTGTCTTTGTCTGTCTGTAAAGTTAGCTTTGTCTGGGTTGTATTGTCTTTGTCTGTCTGTAAAGTTAGCTTTGTCTGGGTTGTATTGTCTTTGTCTGTAAAGCTAGCTTTGTCTGGATTGCATTGTCTTTTTTGTCTGTAAAGTTAGCTTTGTCTGGGTTGTATTGTTTTTGTCTGTAAAGTTAGCTTGTCTGGGTTGTATTGTCTTTGTCTGTAAAGTTAGCTTGTCTGGGTTGTATTGTCTTTGTCTGTAAAGTTAGCTTGTCTGGGTTGTATTGTCTTCATCTGTCTGTAAAGTTAGCTTTACAGACAGATGAAGACAATACAACCCAGACAAGCTAACTTTACAGACAAAGACAATACAACCCAGACAAGCTAACTTTACAGACAAAGACAATACAACCCAGACAAGCTAACTTTACAGACAAAAACAATACAACCCAGACAAAGCTAACTTTACAGACAAAAAAAGACAATGCAATCCAGACAAAGCTAGCTTTACAGACAAAGACAATACAACCCAGACAAAGCTAACTTACAGACAGACAAAGACAATACAACCCAGACAAAGCTAAACTTTACAGACAGACAAAGACAATACAAACCAGACAAAGCTAACTTTGCAGACAGACAAAGACAATACAAACCAGACAAAGCTAACTTTACAGACAAAGACAATACAACCCAGACAAGCTAACTTTACAGACAAAGACAATACAACCCAGACAAGCTAACTTTACAGACAAAGACAATACAACCCAGACAAGCTAACTTACAGACAAAACAATACAACCCAGACAAAGCTAACTTTACAGACAAAAAAGACAATGCAATCCAGACAAAGCTAGCTTTACAGACAAAGACAATACAACCCAGACAAAGCTAACTTTACAGACAGACAAAGACAATACAACCCAGACAAAGCTAACTTTACAGACAGACAAAGACAATACAAACCAGACAAGCTAACTTTACAGACAGACAAAGACAATACAAACCAGACAAAGCTAACTTTACAGACAGACAAAGACAATACAACCAGACAAAGCTAACTTTACAGACAGACAAAGACAATACAAACCAGACAAAGCTAACTTTACAGACAGACAAAGACAATACAACCAAGACAAAGCTAACTTTACAGACTGACATAGACAATACAACCCAGACACAAGCTAACTTTACAGACAGATGAAGACAGCAATACAACCCAGACAAAGCTAACTATACAGACAGATGCAGACAATACAATCCAGAGAAGGTAACTTTACAGACAGATGAAGATGGCAACACTATCCAGAAAATGTAACTTTACAGACAGGTGAAGACAGCAATACAACCCAGACAAAGACAATACAACCAGACAAAGGTAACTATACAGACAGATGAAGACGGCAATACAAACCAGACAGGTAACTATAGACAGATGAAGACAGCAATAAAACCCAGACAGGAGTCTTCGTGGCGAAGTGGTCAAGCGTTTAACTCGGGCTCCGAAGATTGTGGGTTCAATTCCGAGCCGCATCCTTCGGTTCACAAGTTAAATTTTTCAGAGACTCCCGTGGGTCATCACTAGAGCTACGTAGTTTGTGCTTTGTGCGACGCTTTCCGTGCTGCGGAAAGAGGCTGAGCCAAATGGGATAAAACCTGGTGCAATGAAGTCGACCCTGTCAACTTTTAAGCGACTTTTTTAATACAACCCAGACAAAGACAATACAACCCAGACAAAGACAATACAACCCAGACAAAGGTAACTATACAGACACATGAAGACAGCAATACAACCCAGACAAAGACAATACAACCCAGACAAAGGTAACTATACATACAGATGAAGACAGCAATACAACCTAGACAAAGGTAATACAACCCAGACAAAGGTAACTATACAGACAGATGAAGATGGAAATACAACCCAGACAAAGGTAACTACACAGACAGATGAAGATGGAAATACAATCCAGACAAGGTAACTACACAGACAGATGAAGATGGAAATACAATCCAGACAAAGGTAACTACACAGACAGATGAAGATGGAAATACAACCCAGACAAAGGTAACTATACAGACAGATGAAGACAGCAATACAACCCAGACAAAGGTAACTATACAGACAGATGAAGATGGAAATACAACCCAGACAAAGGTAACTATACAGACAGATGAAGACAGCAATACAACCCAGACAAAGGTAACTATAAAGACAGATGAAGACAGAAATAAATCCCAGACAAAGACAATACAACCCAGACAAAGACAATACAACACAAACAAAGGTAACTATACAGACAGATGACAATACAACCCAGACAATGGTAACTACACAGACAGATGAAGATGGAAATACAACCCAGAAAAAGGTAACTATAACACAGATGAAGACAGCAATACAACCCAGACAAAGGTAACTACAGACAGATGAAGACAGCTATACAACCCAGACAAAGACTATACAACCCAGACAAAGGTAACTATACAGACAGATGAAGATGGAAATACAACCCAGACAAAGGTAACTACACAGACAGATGAAGATGGAAATACAATCCAGACAAAGGTAACTACACAGACAGATGAAGATGGAAATACAACCCAGACAAAGGTAAACTATACAGACAGATGAAGACAATACAACCCAGACAAAGGTAACTATACAGACAGATGAAGACAATACAACCCAGACAAAGGTAACTACAGACAGATGAAGACAGCAATACAACCCAGACAAAGACTATACAACCCAGACAAAGGTAACTACACAGACAGATGAAGATGGAAATACAACCCAGACAAAGGTAACTATACAGACAGATGAAGACAGCAATACAACCCAGACAAAGGTAACTATACAGACAGATGAAGACAGCAATACAACCCAGACAAAGACAATACAACCAAGACAAAGACAATACAACCCAGACAAAGGTAACTATACAGACAGATGAAGATGGAAATACAACCCAGACAAAGGTAACTATACAGACAGATGAAGACAGCAATACAACCCAGACAAAGGTAACTATACAGACAGATGAAGACAGCAATACAACCCAGACAAAGACAATACAACCCAGACAAAGACAATACAACAAAAACAAAGGTAACTATACAGACAGATGACAATACAACCCAGACAATGGTAACTACACAGACAGATGAAGAAGGAAATACAACCCAGAAAAGGTAACTATAACACAGATGAAGACAGCAATACAACCCAGACAAAGGTAACTACAGACAGATGAAGACAGCTATACAACCCAGACAAAGACTATACAACCCCAGACAAAGGTAACTATACAGACAGATGAAGACAGCAATACAACCTAGACAAAGGTAACTATACATACAGGTGAAGACAGAAATACAACCCAGACAAAGACAATACAACCCAGACAAAGGTAACTATACAGACAGATGAAAACAGCAATATAACCCAGACAAAAGTAACTATACAGACAGATGAAGACAGCAATACAACCCAGACAAAAGTAACTATACAGACAGATGAAGACAGCAATACAACCCAGACAAAGACAATACAACCCAGACAAAGACAACACAACCCAGACAAAGGTAACTATACAGACAGATGAAGACAGCAATACAACCAAGACAAAGGTAACTATACAGATGGATGAAGATAGCAATACAACCCAGACAAAGCTAACTACACAGACAGATAGCAACAATACAACCCAGACAAAGGTAACTACACAGACAGATGAAGATGGAAATAGAACCCAGACAAGGGTAACCTATACAGACATATGAAGATGGAAATACAACCCAGACAAAGGTAACTATACAGACATATGAAGATGGAAATACAACCCAGACAAAGGTAACTATACAGACAGATGAAGATGGAAATACAACCCAGACAAAGGTAATTATACAGACAGATGAAGATGGAAATACAACCCAGACAAAGGTAACTATACAGACAGATGAACACAATACAAAGCAGACAAAGCTAACTATACAGACAGATGAAGACAATACAACCCAGACAACAGGTAACTATACAGACAGATGATGGCAAGCATATCAAACATGTGAGGAATGCAATATAACTCAACACCTCCTGAATTATGTTGTCTTTTTCTACCCATAACTAGATGAAGGTAACTATATAAACTAGATGGATGGCAACAAAGTTAACAATACAAAGACAACAATATAAACCAGGTGAAGGCAACCTTATGAAGTCTTGACGAAACTTCCGGTCACGAACATGGAGGATAGGCATTGAAACGGTTAAGACCTCTGGAGTGTTTTATACTCGTGGCTACCATTTGCATTCACATTTTTCCTTATGTTAGACTGGAAGTGTATGGTTCCGCCGCCCTGCTACTGAGATGAGCACGTGACGCGACACCGTGAGCTGTATAATTTCATGTGAAATGCTTTTGCATCAGCCCAAGGTTGTTTGGAACGTGAACTGCATGTTTGGAGCAATGGCAGCTGGCTGTGTCGCAGAATTGACCGGTTTTTTTGCTGTATGCAGAAATGTGTGGCTGCTGGTCTTCTAGTGACTGCCGCTTCCATCCGCCATGAACTGTATTTCATGGAGGATCGCTGATTCTTCCGAAGCCGGAGAGTATCTGCCTGCACGGCGAGGAACCACTAGTCTGCACACCAATAAGCCAGACATGGGACAACCGATACTCACGCAAACCTCAGGTCCGGTATGACATCACACTGATGTTGGACAACAGGAAGCCTTTATCCGACATACAGGACCTTGCGCTGGAGATCATAGCCAGCGAACACAATCAAGCAAGCAGGACTAACAGACATGATTGGCTGGCTGGAAGACTTGTACTCCGAGTCTGATACATTGGCATCCTGGTGGCCTGAGCTTGGACAAGATCTTTCATGTATCAGGATAAAGCTGGTGCAGACTTCCCTCCTGACACTGTACCGAAGTATGTACCGTCTCCTAGAACTCTCCTTCACCTGGCAATCCTTGGACTGGGGACTCAAGTCTGCAGATAGGCAGCACCACTGAAAGGTGCTAAAAGGTCTGGCCTGGGTATATCCTGGTCTTAGTACCTCTGAGGTCCAGGGGATATGGTCAGTTGATGCACACTGATAGATTTATTATCAAGAAGATAGAAAGACTTATGGTCATGTCTCAAATGTAATGGTGACATCCTGCACAGAATGAACCTCAGAATCAACAATAAACTCATACTTAGTAACCACATCTGCCTCATGTCCACACACAATTGCAGACTGCCTCACACACTTCCACACAAACTTCCACATGCAGAAATCATCACAAGAAGCAGCCTACCTTCTTGGACCGTCCCTTCCATACACAACTGCAGAATGTCACACACACATCCACACACAGCAGACTGCCTCACACACTTCCACATGCAGGAATCATCACAAGAACCAGCCTACCTTCTTGGACCGTCCCTTCCAGACAGTGGCAAAGGCACCGGTTCCCAGCACACCTCCCTTGATGATCTCATAGTCACCAATGTTTGTGTCTGAGATCATGTCGCCTGACGGGGGCTGCTTATGGATATCTCTTGGTTGAAATCAAGACAAGTCATTGCTCTGAAATGATGCATGTCAGGATATCAGGAGGTTAGCCATTTACAACTCTGACAAATATCATAAGCAATGTTTACATCAGGTTAATTCTTGCTACGTGAACCTCGACATAACTCGATTCAGAGAGAGATAAGAGAGAAGACCAGAAGAGATAGATAGAAGAAGATAAGGTAATGTGTCCCATAAAGGTAATACTTGCTTAGCAAAACTCTACGTGAATCATGGAGATAAGGTAATGTTTACAATAACATAATATTGCTAGCAAAACTACAT
>JACEFZ010025949.1:2500-22500 GCA_014155875.1 Cepaea nemoralis
CGATCGTGTACAAAACAGCCCCACACTGTGGAATAAATTTTCATTCATAAATTTTGTCTAATTCCCTAAATTTTTGGCTATAACTATTTATGGATGTCTTTTATTGTTGCTTTTTTTTGCTAGCGCTGTATTGTTGTTCTCAGTAAAAATACCCGATTGAATTTGATTGATTGATAAAATTTTTTGATTCGGGTTGGGTTGATTGATAGTGTTGGTTGATTAAATTTCTAGATTGGTTTTTAGTAGTGTTAATCCACTCCATATAATTTTAACAAAGGGAAATTCAGGAGCTGTGCAAGAAACCCATAAAACCATACAGAATTCCGGTGTGTAACCTTGGGGCCACACTACTTAAAAATTTAGTCGGGTGAATCTTTGTGCTGTTGAAAATTGCCTGATCGCTGTCATATAGGGCCGCTGTTTAAAATGTATAAAAAATTGAGCAAAAATCATCAGAAAAATGGAGTCTTCATTTTCTGGCCACATAACGTGAAAACAAAACCAAAAAAAACTGGCAAATGTGGTTGTACAACTCGAAAGATTTGTGTGAAGAGAGATGGGGGAAGACAGCAAGAGAAAATTCTGAACAGCCGGGTTTCAGGCCCGGGAAAAGGGAGTCAACAGAGAAAGTGTACATGCCTTTTTGGAGATCGCGAGATGTAAAGTGCATGATCGCTCACACAGTGGCAAGGCACTTGATGATAAATTACGAGCGATTTTAACGAATGTGACTGGATACGTTTTTCGTACTGATCTGAATAGGATGTTAGTCCGTTACGCAATTTAGAGGTTATAATAGTATATCATTTGAAATGTCCACCAGAGGTAGTTTAAAGAAATCCGATTCTACCGTTCAGCTAAGTTTTTATTCTTGTCGCTGTTGTCTTAGTTGTTGTTGTCTCGTTGCCGTAGTTATCTCGTTGTTATTGTTGTTGTTGTTGGTGCTGATGATTTTGTCATTATAGTTGTTTGCCTTTGCCGTCGTCATCGTTGTGGGTGGTTGTATTATTATTAATATTGTAAATATTGTCGTCATCTTGATTGTTATTATTATTGCTGGCTTCACCGTCGTCGTTGTTGTTATCTTCGTTGTTGTTGTTGTTGTTGTTGTTGTTGTTGTCGTCGTCGCGTTGTTGCGTCGTTGTTGTTTTTGTTGTTTGTTTTTTGTTGTCGTTTTTTTGTTGTCGTTGCTGTCGTCGTTCTTGTTGCTGTCTCTTGCGTTGTTTTTGTTGTCGAAGTTGTTGTCTTCGTTGTTGTTGTTGTTGTCGAAGTTGTTGTCTTCGTTGTTGTTGTCGTCGTCGAAGTTGTTGTTGTTGTTGTTGTTGTTGTTGTTGTTGTTGTTGTGTTGTTGTTGTTGTTGTTGTTGTTGTTGTTGTTGTTGTTGTCGTCGTTGTTGTTGTTGTTGTTGTTGTTGTTGTCTTCGTTGTTGTTGTCTTCGTTGTTGTTGTTGTTGTTGTTGTTGTTTTTGTTGTTGTTGTCTTCGTTGTTGTTGTCGTTGTTGTTGTTGTCGTCGTTGTTGTTGTCGTTGTTGTCGTTGTTGTTGTTGTTGTGGCTGTTGTTCTCGTTGTTGTTGTTGGTGTTGTTGTTGTTGTCTTCGTTGTTTTTGTCGTTGTTGTTGTGGCTGTTGTTCTCGTTGTTGTTGTTGTTGTTGTCGTTGTCGTCGTTGTTGTCGTCGTTGTTGTTGTCGTTGTTGTTGCTGTTGTTCTCGTTGTTGTTGTTGTTTTTGTTGTTGTTGTTGTTGTTGTCGTCGTCGTCGTCGTTGTTGTTGTTGATGTTGTCGTTGTTGTTGTTGTTGTTGTTGTTGTTGTTGTTGTTGTTGTTGTTGTTGTGGCTGTTGTTGTTGTTGTTGTTGTTGTTGTTGCCTTCTTCGTCGTCGTTGTTGTTTTTGTTGTTGTTGTTGTTGTCGTCGTCGTCGTCGTTGTTGTCGTCGTTGTTGTTATCGTCGAAGTTGTTGATGTCGTTGTTGTTATCGTTGTTGTTGTTGTGGCTGTTGTCGTTGTTGTTACTGTTGTCGTCGTAGTTGTTGTCGTTGTTGTTGTTGTCATCGTTGTTTTTGTCATCCTCGTTGTTGTTGTTGTTGTTGCTGTCAGTTATTGTTGTTGTTGTTGTGGCTGTCGTCGTTGTTGTTGTTGTTGCTGTCAGTTATCGTTGTTGTTGTTGTGGCTGTCGTCGTTGTTGTTACTGTTGTCGTCGTAGTTGTTGTCGTTGTTGTTGTTGTCATCGTTGTTTTTGTCATCGTCGTCGTTGTTGTTGTTGTTGTTGCTGTCAGTTATCGTTGTTCTGTCGTTGTCGTTGTTGCTATGATTGTCGTTGTTGTTTTTGTCGTTGTTATTTTTTGTTGTTGTTTTTGTCGTCGTCTTAGTTGTAATTTCGTTGACGTCGCTGTCGCTGCCGCTGCCGTTGACGCTGTTGTTGTTGTCGATAATACTGCTGGTGTTATTGTCGAAGTCGTCGAAGTGATGGTTATCGTCGTTGTTGTTGTTGTTGTCGTCTCGTTGTCGTAGATTTTTTTTTTTAAATAATTTATTTTATGTTATCTCTGTTATTTTAATATTTACTTTTTTTTATTGTCATCTTCTTTGTTGCTAAAATTGCCCCTATTATTATTATTATTATTATTATTATTATTATTATTATTATTATTATTATTATTATTATTATTAATATTATTATTATTATTATTATTATTCTCGTCACAGTTATTATAATCAACGCCATCGTTAATGTATTTGTCGTTTTTACTGTTGTTCGACTTTCGACTCCTTGGCATTCTTGCAGCTGTTGTAACCGTTGGTGTCGTCGCCGTAGCCTGTAATAATCTGCCGCCTCATGTCTAACTTAAGTCTAACTTAATACCGCTGTAGGGGTTGAAGCGCCTAGGACGCCATCAGCGTAAGGGAAGTTTGAGAGCGAGTGATCTTATCCTTTCGACTACTTAAAGGTATTTGAGTCACTTTTTTGTTCTCTTATTACCACTACTGTCCTCTAGAAGCGCATCATTTCGCTTTTTTTCTGTCCAAAACAATCTTGACCATTCTGGGGATCTCCGGGGCTCCCCCACCTCCCTCACGCTCAGAAGGTTGTAGTTCGTTTCCGGGGCTACTACCTTCGGTTCACAAGTGCAGTCTTCTCAGAGACTCCTGGTGGTCGTCGCTGGAGCTACAGAATTGATGCATTGTGCGGCACATTCGGTAGACCGCCCTGCGGAAAGAGACCAGCCATATGGGATAAAACTCGGTACAATGAAGCCGATCCTCTAGCCATTCCTTTGTTTCTAGTAAAAATTTAAGCCCTAATTTTTCCAAAAATAAAATTATCCTTCTACTGGACATTGAACCCGAGCGATAAACTTGACTAACAAGGGCACTAACTACTGTACCTACGCGGGCTAATGTTGCGAACACCGTTGTAAATCACTTTTGGGGACAGCATCCCGGGAACTTAAAAGTGTTTTTTCAAAAGTATCGACAGTACATTCCCTAAACTTCCGTCCTTGAACTCCCCAAAGGGCGACGCCCTGCAATTTCTGGCGTTTTTTGGGGTCATTGCAAGGGTCGTTGCCAGGGTTAAGGTAATTTTAAAACCAAATGATCCCCTTTTTTTTTTTATTGTTGCGTTCGCTAGCTTTTACGCGTATTAAACACGTGCTTTTACTTATAGTGCCTGGCTGATTTTTTTTTACTGTGGAGATTAGCTTTCCCTGAACCCTGTCCCTCTCCTAGGCGAACCCACTCAGACTTCTGAGGTACTTGAAATTTTAAACGTTCCCAATTTAAAGGATGGAAGTCAAATTTTAGTTCGCCTGCCCGGTGTAGGTTTTAAACCCCCCTAACTCGGCATCACCACCCCAAAGTTTAATAACAGCGTTCGTATTCATTCGGCCATACTGCCCCTTGTAATTCTGTTGATGATATTTCTCTATCCCGCAGTGATTATCCATCCAGCACCATCTCTATCGGTCCGCCTCTTTCTTCTCTAACTGAATTTCCAGTCGCAAATGTTTAACAACACATCTTTTCCAATTTTAACAGGTTCAATACCAACGAAAATTGGTCTGAATCAAACATAAATGGATGGGGGATAATGGGAAGTAGGGGTGTGTCATAGTTACAACTTATAAGCTGTTAATATGGTAGCTGATGTATATTTTCCCCCGCGTTTCCATCCTATTTCAGAATATTGCGGTCAACATCAGCATCTTTCAGCTGTATGTTGATTCCTAGGCTAGATTACGCTCATCAGCACGCCACGACTTTCTGAGCGACCGGCTCCATACCCTCATAAGTCACTAGCGCGACTCGAACCGCTTCCAGTTCTCGTGTGCTCACGTCAACCACGAGAGTATTTGGGGTTACGGAGAAAGCTGCTAACTCCTCGACCAGGGAGACCGGCTGACATGATGTATTATACATAAAATTAAAGGGGTTTGCATGGAGCAACTACTGTATTGATATTTTAATTAACGTGTGATTTGTAAGCCCATGGCAGTTAGGAATGTTGAATTGAGACGATTTATCACCCCGTGGCACTTAATCTGTTATGACCACACACACAAAAAAAACTTTTATTTCTTATTTTATTTTTTAAAGTTTCATGTTATTTCAGGACGTCGCGATTTGTCAAACAACCCTATGTTGATTTTCTAAACTTGTTATGTTCACGGGGATCATCCTGATAATAATAATAATAATAATAATAATAATAAAAATAATAAAATAATTAATAAAAAAAGCATTAAAAAGAATCCAAATGCGGCTACACAATACATAATGGACAATATATAACAGGTGTTTTACAGCAGTGTCCCAGCGTTATACCTTTTGTTCCGTTGCTATCTATACAATGTGTCAACAGCTGGTATTACAGTGCAACGCAGTTTTCATTTACGAAGTCGACGACGAAAATAAATTAGAAGAAGACAACGAAAAAGAGGAGGGGGATACGGTGGAGAAAACTGAAATATTACAATCATAAATAAAATGTGTTTGTGTATTCGTTGAAACATGGGGATTATGTATTTGTGGTCGAGATATTTCTGTTTTCTAGCTTTTTGTTTTGTTTTTTATAAGGACAATTGTCGAAACGTTCGTTTATATCTCGTGATGATGGTGATGGTGATGATGATGATGGTGGTGATGATGATGATGATGATGATGATGATGATGATGATGATGGTGAAGGTAATGATGTTGATGATGATGATGATGATGATGATGATGATGATGATGATGATGATGATGATGATGACGATCATGATGATGATGATGGTGATGATGATGCTGAAGGTGGTGATGATGATGCTAATGATGATGGTGACGGTGATGATGATGATGATGATGGTAATGATGGTGATGGTGATGATGGTGATGATGATGATGATGATGATGATGATGATGATGATGATGATGATGATGGTCGAGATATTTAGCCAAAATATTGAATTCCTACGTTGTTTCATGCCATTTTGGCTCACGATCGACAACTCCATCTCTAGTACACTTGTAGATTTCTTCTCCCTCTTATTCTCTTTCTCCATTTACCAGTGATGTGTGGGAGAGCTGTAAAGATATGTTATGCACATTTTCTAACGCTTTTTGTAAGTTGGTATTCCTTTCTCTAAGGTTGTCCTTGATACCATCACTACATCTTTTACGTGGTCTACCCCTTGCTCTTTATCAATTATATTTCTTCATTGTGGCTCTTTGTATCAGTGCACTTACAAGCAAATGTGAAAAATAACTTGCAAACATACTTTAACAGCTATTGTATCTAATACAGATACAAACAAGATAACAGGTAACAGACGTATCACAGCAAGGACATGTCACAACAAAATGCTTCGCAGTTTTGTACGAGTGTCTTCCGTTCCGTCGAAGCTTGCAGGCAATTGTTATTAAAGGAAATGTTGTTTTGACGCCGTTACAGTGCATCTAGAGGGGGATTAGAAATGTGGCAATTGTCGGCATTTAGAGAGATCTTTATTTTTCTATTTTGCTTCGTTCTCCTCCTCCTTTAGTCTTCTTCTTCTTCTTCTTCTTCTTCTTCTTCTTCTTCTTCTTCTTCTTCTTCTTCTTCTTCTTCTTCTTCTTCTTCTTCTTCTTCTTCTTCTTCTTCTTCTTCTTCTTCTTCTTCTTCTTCTTCTTCTTCTTCTTCTTCTTCTTCTGCTGCTGCTGCTGCTGCTTCTGCTGCTGTTGCTGTTGCTGCTGTTGTTGCTGTTGCTGCTGCTCCTTTTTCCTTCTCCCTCTCCTTCTTCTTTGTCTCCCTCTGATGTGACAATATGAGATAAAAACAGTTAGGTGTGTGTGAGAAACATACCGACTGCAGTAGGATGTGACAATATGAGATAAAATAGTTACGTATGTGTGAGAAACATACCGACTGCAGTAGGATGTGACAATATGAGATAACACAGTTAGGTAACATGTATCAATAACTACTAAGAAAGCACTTTACAACACAATCTTCCTACCAACTCTCTGCTACCAATGCCAAACCTGGACAATGACAGAAAAAGAGAAAAGAAAAATCACAACAACAGAAATGAGGTTTCTGAGAAGAATACTCAACGTATCAAGAAGAGATAAGATCAGAAATGAAGAAATCAGGACTAAAGTAGGGGTTAAAGCTGCTCTAGATTTTATTAGAAAGCAGCAAGTCAAATGGTTTGGCCATGCAAGTAGGCTACCAGTCAACAGCATGCCACAACAAGCAATGATGTACAGACCAGATGGAAACAGAGGAAGAGGCCGACCACGTAAACGTTGGACTGAGGGAATAACAGAATCCATGGGAATGTCGATATACGAAGCCCATAACCGGGCACTCTCACGAAGTTTATACTTCACCTCGACACCGCAAGGTACAAGAGGAACATGATGAGATGAGATGATGAGACAGTTAGGTAGGTTTTAAAAAGATATCGGCTGCAGTAGGATGTGACAATATGAGAGAAAACAGTTAGATATGTGTGAGAAAGATAACGGCTGCAGTAGGATGTGACAGTATGAGATAACACATTTGAGGTATGCGTGACTCCTGTGAGAAAGAGAAAGTTAATAAAAACAGGCACAACGTTCACACCTTACAACGAACTCATATCCGGTTAAGAGCGATCACAATAGGGAAAATAACAATAATAATAAAACTAAATTAACGTAAAGTAAAAGTGTACAAATAAATCAACCACAACACAAAGAATCCGACATTTCAATCTGAGTGTCCTTATTCAGTTACATCACAAACAAATCTACGTGAAATGAAATCAGATAATAAAGATCAAATAAACATGTAAACAAGAAACGAATGGATATCGAATGTTAATAGGCCGTTCGGGGATTTGCTGGTTTTGTGGTTTACCTTATTTTTTTATTTTTTTTATAATTTAGTAATATTAATATAGTTGTTTTCCCCATTACGGTTGTTCAAGCTTATTTTTACATCTTTACTTTAATTTAATATTATTGATATTATTTTCTCTAATATGATTGTGTTTAGTTTATATTTACATGTTTAATTTAGTGCCGGCTCCGTGGCAAAGGTTTACGGAAGCAATTCGTAATCCAGAGTAAGGCGTTCGAAACACAGCTGTTATTCGGTGTTTTTTTTTTTTTTTTTGTGGTTATAAAATGGTATGAGTGCCGGTGATTTTCAGAAAGCAATGGCAAACTACTGAACGTAAAAACTTGTCAATAGATCACAAACATAAACAAATTATGGGCTTGACTTCGACGTCCTGTAAAGGATATGCAACTAGCTTTAGTTTAGTATTATTAATATTGTTATTTTCCTTACTGTTTCCTGCAGTCACACCGTCCTAACTGTTTTCATCTCAAATCTAAATAATAGATGTTTGAAACTGTAACATTCGGTGTTAACTCGCAACGGAAGAACAATCTGGCACAGCACAATGGCAAACCATTAGGAATTAGCTGTAGTGGAGGAAAATTGTGCAAGCACGCAGCGAAAACTGGAGTGGTAATATTAACAGCCATGATTCACGGTTGTACAGGATTTCTTGGAAACAGAAACATAGATTATAGTAAATTACCACCATTTTACTAGTGGTTGTTACAATGGCCGCTCCATGGTGTAGATGTGTTGGTGGTTGCGCTGATATCGTCTCGGGGCCGGTGGGACGATGGTTCGACGTTTATGTTCGTCATCCTCTAACACAGGAAGTTAGTTAGTTAGTTAGTTAGTCGACAGATCATCCTCATTGCACATCGAACCATTCAGTCCATAAGTGCTCGGATCCCCTCCTCAGCAAATCCCGCAGCGTGTAGCGGCTAACGACACCAGTTCTGTGTTGGTTTATCAATCTTCTTTGGCTTCCTGCGTAGTGTTCTTGTTTGGCCACCCCTCTTTTAATTTTCTGTTCTCGCAGTCTGGCCATGGTTGTAGATTCACAGTCATCACTTGGTTCACGCAAAAGTCTTACTTCTCGTAGAGCATTCAGAATGTCAGCCTGTTCCATGGCGCGTCCGCCCTCCACAGTAGCCTTACCTGCGAGCTTGTCAGCCCGCTCATTTCCTTGTACTCCCGCATGCCCTGGTACGAAGATGAAACTAATCTTTGCCAGCCGAGATCGCTCCAGAGACAGCAACCATTCTCTTCGGATCCATCCCACCTCTATCCTCTTGATCGTGTTCATTGAGTCGCTAAGGAAACATGTCCTAGTGAATGTCTGTGTCTCGAGCCATGTTATTGCCTTACTTACTGTCATGACTTCCATAGTCAGGCTACTTGTGGTTTCAGCAAAAGCACCAGAGTCCTCCTTCACAATTCTCCCTCCGGCCCGAGCCGTAAAGACCCATGAGCTTCTCACAAGTCGGACGACCGACCCATCTGTGTTTTTTGACAGCATCACAGTCTAGCGAATTCTCGAAAATCAACGCTTGTACTTCAGCCTCCACAGCAGCCGGATGTTCATGTCTGCATTTCCTATCTAGTTGGATAGCACAGTTGGTTCTATCTAGTTGGTAACAGAGGAAATGATTAGCCACCTATTCCTCCGTGCGTTCAGACATACACAGAGTGATGGCCTTATCACATCACAGGTTCCTCATTCGGAACATGTTGTTATGTTTTGTTGTATTACCATGGTTTCAAATTATTGTCTAGGGGCCATGCATTTAGGATATAGAATTTGTTGTTGAAATAGGGAAGCTTAATTGTTGATGATGATTGTGATCGTTATGTTGATGATGATGATGATGATGCTGATGATGATGATGACGATGACGATGATGTGGTGGTGGTGGTGGTGATGATGATGGTGGTGGTGATGATGATGATGATGATGTGGTGGTGGTGGTGGTGGTTATGATGATGTGGTGGTGGTGGTGATGATGGTGGTGGTGGTGGTGGTTATGATGATGTGGTGGTGGTGGTGGTGGTTATGATGATGTGGTGGTGGTGATGATGATGGTGGTGGTGGTGGTGATGATGATGATGATGATGATGTGGTGGTGGTGGTGGTGGTTATGATGATGTGGTGGTGGTGGTGGTGATGATGATGATGATGATGGTGGTGGTGGTGGTGGTGGTTGTGGTGGTGGTGGTGGTGGTGGTGGCGATGATGATGATGATTATTATGATGATGGTGATGATGATTATGATGATGATGATGGTGATGATGATTATGGTGATGGCGGTGATGGTGATGACGATGACGACGATGATAAGGATGTTGGTAGTCGTGATGATGATGATGATGATGATGATGATGATGATGATGATGATGATGATGATGATGATGATGATGATGATGATGATGATGATGATGACGACGATGACGATGATGATGTTGAAGAAGAAAACAATAAATAGACTGTGGACTGACATGATGAGCTCAACATCTGTCTTCAGAGAAACTCAGCTGATGATAATGATGTTCACGATGATGATGACAGTGATGATTGTGGCGACGATGATGACAGTGGTGATGATAGTGACATGGACTCTCACATCGACACATCCTAAAATAGGTACCAGGAAATGTCGAGAGTAAATATGGATAAAATCACCCACCGTATGTCGATTCATCTATAAAAAAATATAGGTTCAGCATCATTTAAAATACCTACATCAATTATAACATCACATGGACGATGCGAGACACAGATTAAGAGCAGAATAGGTCAAGCTAAAGCTAATCTTCATAAAAATGCACTGTATCTAACGCAATAAGTCACTATCATTGAATGTAAGAAAGAGAGTGCTGAAATGTTATGTAGGACCTGTTTTTCTGTACGGCAGTGAATCGTGGACATGAATGAACAATATTGGAAGAGCTCTAAAGCAACAGAGATGTGTTTCCTGTGACAAATATTACGACGACCTTGTACTGCCAGGGCAACCATAAACGAGATCCTGGAAAAGGCTATTGAAGAAAGAACGTTACATATATGTATATAAAAGTGGCAGTGTTCTTTGATCATATAATGAAAAGCGAGGCAATTGAAAAACATCATAACGACTGGAAAAACCTATGAGAGACGAGGCACAGGCTAATATACAAATGCTGGATGAACTCAGACGGTGACATGGAGGAATTCTTATTATTTCGTTCACTTGAATTTTTCCTGTAACTGTAATATTGTCTCTTGTATGAATCTGTCTTGTTTAGTTTGCTGTGCGGTCCATAGAGATCTTCCACTTTCGTCTGTTTAGACCAGAAGGTTTGCCTAGATATGTTATATTTTGGGGCTGTCTTGGAGTATGTGCTCTGCTGTCTGCGGCGCCAATCCGCACGTGCACATGGCTGATTCGCCAGTCTTGAATTCTGTATAAATCTAATTGCGAATCTATTGCCTTGTTCTGCGCCGCAGAATAATGATTTGTTCTGGTCTGTTCATAAATAGCATGGAGAAATATCATCATCAGGGTTAATCAAAACACAAATGACAGCGATTTGTGGACAGACACGAACGCCTATTCCAACCAACTAGGCACATAATGATACTGATGAGCACCATGTTTCCACTGCGCGTTAAATTGTGTAAATGGGCTCTTCATTTTACACCACACACCGCCTCCTCCACCACCTCCCCCTCCTGATTGCAACTGCCACAGCTGCAAGCAATAAATACCCAATACATTTTGCGTCTCTATTAGAACCACTGACAAAAACACAAACACAGCTGTTGTGGTGTTTGGTTTATCAAACCGTCCCATGTTTTTGTTCGTACTCTAACTAGCCTGCCTTTGTTTTGTCTCTAACGGTCACTCTGTTTTGTCGAGAGAGCGAAACAAACAGGGTCCCCGCAACCTTGACATTCTTCTAGGTTGTTATCCATAACCTTCACCACCCCAGCACGTGCAGAGGTTGCTGTGCACTTGGGGTCAAGGTTTTTGTTAGAATTCTGTTGTTTTAGCGAAGGGACAATGTGGCGAAGTGGTTACACCTCCTCGCTAGCGTTCTGAAGGTTTGGGTTCGATTCCGGGCAAAGTCATTCGGTTCATGAGTGCAGTTTTCTCGGAGATTATCCTGGAAGTCATCACTGGAGCTACGGAGTTCGTGGTTTGTGCGACGCCTTCGCTAGCTCATCCTGAATAAAGAGACCGAGCTATATAAACCTGGTGCAATAAAATCTATCTTATAGTCTTTTATAAAGTGTATTTTTAATGACCTTGCAGTGTTTGAAAATATTGCTGGTTCAAGTTTTGTATTCCCCCTTTGTACAGTTCATGCAACATAATAGGTAAATATAAAACTTGGACCGGCAATGTTTTCAAACACTGAAGTCATTAAAAATACGCCATGTACAACTCTTATACATTGTGGTAGTAAATAAAGGAGCCATTTACACAACTTGAGGCGCATTGGGTATATGGTGCTAAATCCATATTTTTACACGGGGGTGTCAATAATTCAGTCACAAATGGCTGTAGAAAAATAAATAAAAATGATAACAACTTGAAACCAGTTTATTTTTATACATACATTGTCCCTTTATTTCTCAACATAATTTCCACAAATATTGATGCACTTATCCCATCGTTTTATCAGTCCTCCCAAACTGGCTGCATTGAACTGCGTGCTCTATTTTCTAAACCACGTTTTCACTTCACATTCAACTTCGGTGTCATTCCAAGGTGGGAAGTTCTATAGCATCCACCTTACAGCCCCGACGTAGCCCCATGCGATTTCCACCTATTTGGTCCACTGAAAACCCACCATGGCGGGAGACATTTCGCGAATTACGTCGAAGTTGAATGTGAAATAAAAACGTGGTTTAGAAAACAGAGCACGCAGTTCTATGCGGCCACATTTGTTTGGTCCAAACCCACTTCTTGTTTTAAAAAAAAGCAATGGCAAACTACTGCACGTAAAACTTGCCCACGAATCACAAACAGCGAAAAAAAAAATTCCTTGATTTGACTGCTGCGTCTTATAAAGAATATGCAATTAACTTTTTTTTAAACACTGCATCTCTTAAGTCAGTGATTCTCAACCAATGGGGAATTTCCCCCCTCCCCTAGGGGTGGGGGGGGGGGAATTTTAGGGGAATTAAGATTATTTCAAGATCGCGTTAATACAAGAACCCATTACTTGATATTGTTTTTCCCTTCATACTTTACGGTTCCGTTCTTCTCGCCCTTCTGAAACTAGACCGACAAATCTCGTTTTATGTAGACGTCTATACTTGTTTTAGTATGTGTTATTACATTTAGCTTCCATTTTACGTATACTGTTTATGGGTGGGGGATTTATAGGGAGGAAATATGAAGGGGGGATGACATTTTGAACATATGGTGAAGGGGTGCATGGGCCAAAAAATTTTGAGAACCACTGTCTTAAGTTATTCTATGAATTTACTAATCTCTGTTCATTTATACCAATCTTCTCTCTTGCAGGCTCGAAGAGACCAGTTCGCTTTGGGTGGCACCTCAAGATCCTCATCAACCTCAACAGAAGGAGACTTGGACTTAGACCAACACGCCATGTTTGCCACGGAGTCACGTGAGCGGGTACGCAATGCAGCACGTCTATCTGCTCCCATCAAGAAGGCCTCACCCGCCCAAACTTGCCAAGGCGGTCCGAGTGTTAAAAGGCACCCCTTGAGATGGAAATTGATGCGGGTACCGTTTCTTGAAAACAGGGCTTCGGATCCCGCAAACGGTTTAACTCTTCATAATATGGGACCCCCGCCCTCCTCCCCCACCCAGGCTGACCATTCCTACTAACTGGTTCATAATCATCTGTTTTCATCTTTATCATTGTATTGTATTACGAGGGGGCTTCACGTGAAAACCTTAAAAGTGTGATAGAAATTACAATAACCATGCCATTGTCTTGTAACCTGTCAATATTGTTGCATATGATGTAAAGAGTGTTCAGCACCTCATATCACGGTGCCGACGAACATGGTGACGTCATAATGACAGTTTAAATATGGCCGCCCCACTTTTGAAATACACCAAAAAGAAGCAGCGTATTGTTTTAATCATGAAGGGGTGCAACCAATAAAAATTCATTGGTGAATGAAGGTCCAGTATGGTGATGCATGCCTGTCAGTCCACAAGTGTATATGAGAGGAGTAGGAAGTTTCAAAACAGCGTGACTTCTGTGACAGATTTTATGACTGGGTCGGGCACACCGAGGAATGACCCCAAAGTCCATTTGTCTACAGGAATTCAAGCACTTTATCGGCGCTGGAGGACTTGCATTGAACGCAGTGATGACTACATTCGAAAAATGATAAACTTGTTCTTTACTTTTTCAGAATATAGTCACTAAAAAACAAAACAAAAAACTTTTAAGGTTTTAATTTGAAGCCCCCTTCGTATACGTTTACCGGTAATGGGTCTTCATCAGCCTGTATCCTGTAGCTTGCCGGTGCATTCTGGCATGTAGTTTTAGCTCGCTCGTTTTGAACTCCTGCGTAGTCTATACACGCTACTTCTAGTAGCAATGGACTGCATTTTTCGTGTGGATTAGCTTTCCCTATTACCAATGTCCCTCGCCATCAGGCGAACCCACTTCGGCTTCAAAAGCACTTGTAATGTACGTCTCCAAGTCAAAGACGAGCAAACAACAGTTTAGTACAACTCACCGGATGTTTAAGATCGAGCTCTCGTATCTATTCGGCTATGCTGACCTCCAAAGCAGATTTGACCCCTTCTTAGATGTCTTCTATATATAACTTTGTCTTCCTCTTTCACTTTCTTCTCTGGTTTTTGCTACAGCACATCCTTTACCTAGAAGCTATCTCGCTTAACATGGCAGAATACTTTACTTTCTGACACTGACTTAATTCGGTATGTCTTCGACACCAGTTTTTCTAATACCCGTATGTCTGTTGTGAAATTCTGTTATGATACTGCTGCTAATCGTCTACATAACCACAAGTCGAAACCTTCAATGTCACTCTTACATTGTTTATTATTGTCCTTGTTTCTGTATCATACACTTAAGTACACATATTACACATTGCTGATTAATTCATTAGTCATATATCTATATCTATAAAACAGAATGTATTTGTGTGGGTTTGTGGTTGGGGATGTATTGGATGCGTTCGATAACGGTCCATCCGATTGAGATGAAAATTTCTACACGTCTTCCTTTCATTCCCGTGCAACCAACTGTCATAGTTTTTTTTTTAGGTAGCATCATCTATTTACTTATTAACATTTAATAATTAAATTACATGACTTAACATAAGACAAAATATATAAAGGGACATAACTTTTAGTGGCATTGCTATATCTTAGGTTAAGTCCCCTGACTATAGATAGGTCGGTCGGTTGGTCGGATAGATAGATAGATAGATAGATAGATAGATAGATAGATAGATAGACAGACAGACAGACAGCAGGGCCGGGTCGTCAGACAGACAGACAGTCGGGAACGGGAACTTATATGACTAATTATATGAATTACATGAGATGCACCACATCAGGGGCTGGGCGAAGCCGGGCCTGGTCAGACAGACAGACAGATAGACAGGCAGACAGACAGACAGACAGATAGATAGATAGATAGATAGATAGATAGATAGATAGATAGATAGATAGATAGATAGATAGATAGATAGATAGATAGATAGATAGATAGATAGATAGATAGATAGATAGTCTTGAACGGGAGCTTATATGACTACTTATATGAATTAGATGAGATGCTCCTCACCAGGGACTGGGTGAAGCCGGGCCGGGTCAGACAGACAGACAGACAGACAGACAGACAGTCGGGAACGGGAGCTTATATGACTAATATGAATTAAATGAGATGCTCTCCGCCAGGAGCTGGGCGAAGCCGAGCCGGGTCAGACAGACAGACAGACAAAGCTATCAGACAGACAGACAGACAGACAGATAGATAGATAGATAGATAGATAGATAGATAGATAGATAGATAGATAGATAGATAGATAGATAGATAGATAGATAGATAGATAGATAGATAGATCCCCGCCAGGACCTGGGCGAAGCCGGGCCGGGTCAACTAGTATATATATATATATATATATATATATATATATATATATATATATATATATATATATATATATATATATATATATAAACGACGCTGACCTATTTTGTCGCGGTGAAGTCAATTAATACAGCAATTTTCACAGTTACTTAGAAACATATTTCTTGCATGTTTCATGGAGCCAGTTATAACATGTGCCTGCGAATCATGGACAATTACTAAACAAGCGAAAATAAAATTCACTGGAAGCTTCGAAGACTTTATAGGCGAATGCTAAAATAAAATTTCCTTGGACATCCAAAATGAGCAATGTGGACATTTTGAGGGAGACTTAGTCGCAAAGACAGCTTATTACAAATATCAGAATGAAGCAGTCATCATATTTTTATTTTTTTTTTTTATTTTTTTTTTTTGGGGGGGGGGGGGGGTGTCACATTATGAGGAGACAACAATTGGAACATGTTGTGATAACTGGAAAGATTTTTGGAAAGAGAAATAGAGGAAGTCGTCGAGGGAAAGTTATTGAGTATTGCGTCATGACACAGAAAGGAGTCAGCACACGAAATGGCACTTACCGTTGGAGATTGCAAGATTTGGAGAATGATCGCCCATGCAGTCGGCAATGCATTTGATTGATTGACTATAACAACGTTTCGGCAGTATTTCTACTGTCTTCTTCAGGTACCAACGCGTAGACACGAGCAAGAAATCCGATTACCGAGTGCTAGAGCGACCCTTGTTACCCGAGCCCCGTAAACTAAGCAAAGAATAGTGACACTGCAACATATCATGCAGATAACTTATCATATATATCCTAAGAGTAACACTGTAACTTACCATACAGATCCTAAATGTAACACTGTAACTTACCATGCAGATCCTAAATGTATCATTGTAACTAATCACGCAGATCCTAAAAGTAACGCTGTAACTTATGCAGATCCTAAGTGTAACACTGTAACTTACCATGCAGATGCTAAAAGTAAAACAGCAATTAGGGAACATGGCAATTAGGAAACACGGCAATTAGGAATCACGGCAATTGGGAAACGCGGCAATTAGGAATCGCGGCAACTGGGAAACAGCAAATAGGAAACACGGCAATTAGGAAACACGGCAATAAGGAAACACGGCAATAAGGAAACACGACAATAAGGAAACACTGCAATAAGGAAACACGGCAATTAGGAAACACGGCAATTAGGAAACACGGCAATTAGGAAACGCGGCAATAAGGAAACACGGCAATAAGGAATCATGGCAACTGGGAAACAGCAAATAGGAAACATGGCAATTAGGAAACACGGCAATAAGGAAACACGGCAATAAGGAAACACGGCAATAAGGAAACACGGCAACTGGGAAACGGCAAATAGGAAACACGGCAATAAGGAAACACGGAAATAAGGAAACACGGCAATAAGGAAATACGGCAATAAGGAATCACGGCAATAAGGAATCACGGCAACTGGGAAACAGCAAATAGGAAAAATATCAATTAGGAAACACGGATATAAGGAAACACGGTAAATAGGAAACACGGCAATGGTGGAGGAAGAAATAAAATGTTACAAGATTAACATCTGGAGTCATATAAAGACATGAAACTAGAAACAGCGAAGAATAACATTGAGAGGACATGATGTGACCTGCAGGAGATACCAAAAGAAGGAGTTGGTTAAGGGTCCTATTTCCCAATAAGGGATAACGCGCAGAAGAAGAAATATTAATTGAGAAATATTATTAGGAGATCAGCATGGACGAATGGGTAGTAGCGCTAGCTCTTAAACTTCCGGTGTGCTGATGGCGAGGTAGCGGATTAAACCCCTACACCGGTCAGTTGGACTTCTGGTTCTTGACTTGGGTACGTAATTTCAAGTACCTCTGTAGTCGGGATGGGTGCGTCTGATGACAATGGACACTGGTAATAGGGACATTTATCCCACGCGCAAAAATAAGTCCCGCCTGAACTACGCTCGCGTTCGAAGCTAGCGAACGTGAAAAACAAAAAGAAGTTTTAGAGCCTGAAGAAGACAGTAGACAAACTGTCGAAACCTGCTATATATATATACTAGTTTCGTTGTGACTGTATAAGCCAGCGTCGTCTCTACACATATAATGGAATAGTCACAGAGCTTTGGGAATAATCCTTTGCCAAGTGTTGCTCCCTTCCTGTGTGCCTGGCTTCCGCCATATTATCACCCTACACGGTCTGACCAATGTATCATTGTATCCTTTAACCCGACCCTGACAACATATTATCTAACGATTTCGCTCTGTTTATCTTACTTTTATTAACCATCTGTTCTATTTTGTATCATCTTAATTATCCAGTGCCATCTCTGCAGTGTAGGATGGTGGTAAAATATTCTCAGCTGTTCTGTCTGTAATCTTCGGTGTATATTCTACTTACCAGCGACATGCTAGGAAATTAAACCATTTCCACACAGACTGCCTTAGGAAGCTATTGAAGATTAAATGGCAAGACAAGATCTCAAACACTGAAGTCCTAGAAAGAGCGTCCATACCCAGTATCCATACTATACTAATGAAGAATCAGATTCGCTGGGTTGGTCACTTGACTCGCATGCCAGATCATAGGCTCCCTAAACGAATTGCGTTGTGGTAAACACTCCCAAGGCGGCCAGAGGAAACGCTTTAAAGACACTTTGAAGATCTCACTACAAGCTTTTGGAACATCACAAAACTTGGAAGACTGCAGTCAAAGACCGAAATTCGTGGGGTACATCATTACGCAAGGGTGCAGTCACTTGTGAAGCTACCAGGACTGCAAGAGCTGTGAAGAAAAGGCTAGACAGAAAAACCACTGCAGGAGATCCTCCTCCAGGAACGTCAAGCAATCTTTGCCCACATTGTCAAAGAACATTTCGAGCCAAAATAGGCCTTATCAGCCATCTTTCATCTCCACTGGATGAATGAATGGGCATCATCATTCTTGATGGACAAACAACACATATATTCTACTTGTCAGTATTCTGTCAATATGTTGCGAGGCTTGGCTGTATCCTGTCTTTCCTCCTTATCCTATTCCTCGTGGTTTCCAATACATTCTTAATTCGTTTGGTGTGACCAAAACCATTGCCTGACTCTCTGTTTCTCCTGTGTGCTTTCTTTTGTCAACGTGATGTTTATATTGAGTTGTACTAGAACTTAGTTAGCTATTTAGTCGACATATCATCCTCATTGCACATCGAACCATTCAGTCCATAAGTGCTCGGATCCCCTCCTCAGCAAATCCCACAGCGTGTAGCGGCTCACGACACCAGTTCTGTGTTCGTTTATTAATCTTTTTTGGCTTCCTGCGTAGTGTTCTTGTCTGGCCACACTTATTTTAACTTGCTGTTCTCGCAGTCTGGCCATGGTTGTAGATTCTCACAAAAGCTTTACTTGTAGAGCATTCAGTATATCAGCCTGGTTCATGGCCCGTCCGCCCTCTACAGTAGCCTTACCAGCAAGCCTGTCAACCTGCTCTAGAACTTCCTTACCAGTATTATTGTAATTTCTATTTCAAAAACACAGACTCTCTCTCTCTCTCTCTCTCTCTCTCTCTCTCTCTCTCTCTCTCTCTCTCTCTCTCTCTCTCTCTCACACACACACACACACACACACACACAAACACACACACACACACACACCCTCCCCAGAGTTCTGAAACTTCACAATTTACAAGCCTTATTTTTATGCCACCTGCTCTGTAGTGAAGGGATTACGAACGAAATTCGTAATCTCACAAACCACGGTCGAATCAAGGCTGTGGGAGATTCGGAAGCTGATCGCCTTGCGCTGGTTTTCAAACAACGATATGAGTGCTCTTTTTTCAGAAAGCAGTGGACTGGACGTTAACTTGCCAAGAAATCACAGTCACAAAATGCTGGGGTTGACTGCGACGTCCTGCAAAGAATGTCCAATTAACTTAACTCTTTTTATTCGCCCCCTCCCCCCCCCCCCTCAATATTTATGTCACATTCCCCATCCTTTAGTCAAAATTGCACTGATTTTTCCACCCCATACAACAATGTTGAATTCACATAGTACTCAATAGTTCTCTGTGATATCAATTTGGAGATAAACGCACATTTTATCTTCTTATCTTCTTGAATGTACGCTTTGCCACTTTGATTCTTTGCGTGATTTCCCATGTAGCAATTACCATTTTCCATCCATGTTTTGGCCATGGTAAATGTAGTTAGATGCATGTTTCAATATGTATATCCGCCACCTTTTACTAATCCTCTGTTTCTCTGTCGCCTTTCTTTAACTCTATCTTGTATAATATTTCATCTGTTACCTCGCATGAGTCCTAGCTCTACTCATCCTTCATCTTCCCTCAATGAATACTCGTATTTTCGTCTAGACCTCTCTCTGCTTTTTCTATGTCTATCTCTCTTTATTCTCTACCCCTCCTCTCTCTGCCACAGTTTTCCACCCCTCCGTCTTTTACCAATCTTGCGTCTCTACACGTCCCGTCTCTACACGTCCCGTCTCTACACGTCCCGTCTCTACCCATCTATTCTCAACCCCTGCTGTGCCTACCCAT
>JACEFZ010025949.1:27500-29976 GCA_014155875.1 Cepaea nemoralis
CGACATATGTGGCTTGGGGGAAGTGAACGCAATTTCATAATCGCATCATACCAACTTTCAAGTCAGTCGCAGGCGATATGGTAGCGGACCGCTCTGCGTTGATTTTCACATTGGTTTTGAGATCCGACTTTTCAGAAATCAATGGCAAACTACGGAATATAAACTTGTCTAGAAAATCACAAAGCGCCATTAAATGTTTGGGTTGACTACGACATGGTGTAAAGATGTAACTAACTTTCAAGACAATTTCTTCTTTTGATGATTTTATACACAAAAGCCACAAACTATACTTTGCACGATTTATTGCCTGGCATATTTTGCTGCATTTAGTCAGATACATAATTCAGGGGTTATTTATCATATAAAGTGAATGAAAGAATATTACTTTCGCTGAAATACTTAAAACACATTGTCGATGATATTTTCGAATGTGAAGCATCAGTTAACCCCACGGTAACTGCACATTTAAAATGAAATCACTCTGTCCGCACAAAATTGGCTGGAACTACCTAATTGCTAACGCCTAGATGTATTTAGGCTAAACTACCTTTATTATATTGTCAATAATTGTCATGAACAGAGCGCCTCGGAACTTGTGATAACCAGGGATCGAAATCCTGTCACCGTTCCTGCAGAACCCCCACAACGTAAGCATCGACCCCTGGAAGCGACCCAGTCTCTACAAGGTAAGTGTTTCCCCATGTCTAACTTCTTGGACTTCGCTTCGGCTACTTTTTCTCTCGCTGTCGCTAACTGGATTTTTTTTTTTCTGCTAGGTATATTTAAATTGCGGCTACACTGAATTTAAATGTGATGCTGTAAATTGTCAAGGTATAACTATTTGAATTTAGATTTGTTGATACATATATTCAAGTTTCTGCTATATCAAATTTGTATTCATTGTAAAATATATTCAAGCTACGTAAAATTTAGATATCAAGAAACATAATTTCAAGTTGGGCATATGGAGCTAAACCCATATTTTAATAGACCAAACGGCACTCAGTGGCTGATGTGGTAGGTATCACATAGGCCGCTTTTATTTCCCAGAAAAGTGCATGGTATCAAGTTTAGGTTTGGTCGACCTGAGAACAGAAATCCATTTTGTAAAATTCGAATTTGCCCTGATGGGTATCAAACCTGAGTTCACAGGTATGACAGGTTAATAGTCTAGTCCCCGAATATAGATTATGTGTAATTACGATTAATTTGTAGTCATAGCTATGCTACATTTGTTATAGTATTTTCTTTTGTTAATTACGGTTATTTGGAAGTCATATTTATGCTAAATTCGCTGAAGTTCTTTTTGTGATTACGGTTAACTGGAAGCCATAGTTATGCTTCATTTTTATAGTGTTTTTTTTGTTTGTTAATTACGGTGAATTGGAAGTCAAGAAGTTAGGTGCTATTCAAATGCTATTTAACTTTCAGTTCGAAATTAGCTGCAGGTGATTTAGAAGCTGAACGCCTTGTGTTGATTTTTAACAATAGTATGAGCGTCGGTCGTTCAGAAAACAGTGGCAAATTTCTGAACGTAAACTTGCCTAGTAAATCACACACAACCAAAAATTGCTGGGGTTGACTACGACGCCCTGTAACGGTCTGGCCGTTAACTTTTATTCCCTATAGCTGCGTCTGTTTCTGCCCAGAAATCAGTCGAAAGCAACCCCGCCTCTCCCACTACAAACTGTGTGCATGTATTTGAACATTTCATAATCACATATGTTGTATATGATTGCCTTGTACATAAATCCATGGCGATTTAGTCTTCTTTGCCCTATGTAACAAATATTGATAGTAACTAAATGGCATATACTATATTCAACAAAAATAAATAGGAATATAAGATATATTAATATAATATTTTACTGCAAAGACTTTAAAGGTATTGACAACTGTACTTGGGTAGCAAATTATTAATTATGCTCTAGCTATTTTCAGATTGCTACTTATGCACAATGTGCTTTTTTGTGTAATTATGTATATTATATTATCTTGTATATTTCTATTGCTTCGCATAATGCGCATTTCCATTATCTTGATAAATATAATAATTTGGTGGTATTAAGTTCTTGTTAACAATAAACAGATGTATAATTTTTATATACCTGTGTGACCAGGAATAGCACTATTGTCTAACTATACTGTATATACTTTTAAAAGCAAATGAGTTGATTTCTTCAAAGTGTGGAGCTCAGCTCTTAATTGTGGAATAATGTTGATAATTTCTCTTTTAAACTAGTCAATTATATTATCTCTCTTCTCATATTTTCCCCCTTTCCTACGTGCTTTGAAAATACAATTACTTTTCGTAATTTAAGATAATAATTGCAGACGAGGTTAAAACAATAACTTGTAATTGTTGGAAACAGTTCATCAAGTTTTTTATTATTATTACTATTGATATGACTCTGTCCTTTTTAAAAACATTTTTGCTTACTAGAGTGTATTAAAAAGATTTGTTGAAATTTTTTTA
>JACEFZ010025950.1:0-31763 GCA_014155875.1 Cepaea nemoralis
AAAGGTTTGGAAAAAACCAAAATCAAACAATTTTACAAAAATTGGGCCTAAAACCATTATAATAAAATTTGATAATGTTCATTACATAGTTATCCCCCATCACCCATCGCGTGCCGATCGGCCTGTAAAATGTGGGACCAGCCCATATACCGATACGCCTCAAGTCGTGTAACTGTGTCCTTTGCGTGTTACTTGTTTTTATTTCTGCTTCAAGCAGTTTGGTTACTTTAACTGTATCCAAATAAATCATTACTATTTGACCCTAATCGATTATTATATGAAGAAAAAACCCAAACAGGTGTTGCTGTACCTCTCTTCTAATCATGTGACACATATAGGGATGGAACAGATAAATCATCATAGCCAGAGCGAATTGTGTCTCGGGGAGAAAGACCACCCAAACTCACACTCCACGGTAAGACCACATGGTCACATAATCTGACTGCAAGAGGTACCATTAGTGTTGGGACTATTTGTTGGCTGTTAAAGATGAGACGGAGCACGCATAAGATTGTCCCGAGTGCTACGATGCCCGATTCTTGACTCTGGTCAACAAACTAAGCTCAACATGTAAGGATATTTTCGTATAGGTGTGAGTTCAGAAAATAATCATGTTTGGTTATGTTGGTAAGTACTTAAGTACACATTCTTTTCACACCGTGAGACGTACTGGGTATATGGTATTAAATCAATATTTTGTTCAGTATGATGAGCACTGGTTATCACGCTTGTCTGCCGGGTTTGGTAGTCATGTGTTCACAGATATAAAAGTAGATCTTTACAATTGACCTGGGCTCCCAGGTCGGGACAACCTAAAACTTGTCACCAGGAAATATCATGGAAGTAGAGGAGACTGGGGTGCTACTAATCACGTCATAAGTCTAGTCTTAATTGTCTTAAAATTTATTGGTCAAATACTTTATGCACAATGCTGCTTAAGCGTATATATGTGGTTCTATACTTACCACAACCCCCAATATGTCTTGAGACGTGTAAAAAGAGGTATTTACTCAATGACACACTTACTACAAGCCCAGTGCCAAACAGTAAATTTAAAGGGTAAACACAATTAACAGCAAACAAAAATCGTTAGTCCGGAGGCAACGATAACCATTTGGCATTTCCATAGCATCGATAACTTGAGCCGGCCGACATGAAAAATTTAAACAATTTTTTTTCCTGTGTACAGCTGGTGCTCCGCATGCAAAAACATGAATAAATAATTACTGATAAGCATTTCCATTCATTACGTCCAGGAGGGCCCGTATAATAAGAATAAACATCGGGCACACCCAGTTGCACCTAGTCTTTAAAACTTATGACAACGTCCATCAGCTAAGGTCAGCCTCACCGCCTCTTATAGGTTTACCGCTCGTCCTTGGCCATCTCGCCGAGTCGGTGCTAATTGCTAATGTCTGGCCTGTGTTTGGGCCTGCCTGAGAATAATACTTTGCTGTAAGGATTGAACTGTTCTATCAAGGCGTTCCCATCCATCACTGCCGTTCCTTAAAGTTTGTTGATAATATTTCTCGGAGAACTAAATTCATGCCGCCTCCTTATCGTCAGCACAAGCTCTGTCTGTTGTTGCTAAACTATCGCTGTGACGTTTTTAACTTTCTCACGTCAACTTGGTTACTTTTCCTATCTTTTAGCTTGAGATTATTTCTCACATTCTCTATGATTTATTCATTACGTCATTCATCCTGACTCGCTACGTTGGCAGCATGCGCCCCCCCCCTCTTTGAAAATGGTGAAATCATTTTAAAGTCCAGTCGGTTTATATAGCCTTGACAAGTAGCAGTTCAGAATCAATTAGTCATATTTAGTTTTCATATCTTCTACTGTATATACCCTATTTTCCACTACCGTAGTATAACCTATGGTACTGGCCTCCTATTAATCACACACAAAAACTCATAAAATAATTAGTTATTATATTACGGGCACTGCACTCCATCTACACCCACGGTAGATGTCGTGATAGCACCAACCTATGGGAGGGCTGAGCTAACTAATTCTACATCATTATTCCCTTATTTGCCAAGAACGGCAAGCATCCCCAACCAAAGCTATTAACCCCGATCGAGGGGACGTGTGTAAATAACTGGTACCATTCCCTCTGTATTAGTTTTGGTACTTGACAATATTTTATGATTCTTCTCTCAATCTGCTATGTTGTTCATTCTCGGTTACCGTATGACTCTTAGTCCTTTGTTATATTTTATAGGTGATGATCTATCTGCCTTAGTAGCTGTAGAATTGTAAGAATCTTTAAGTCGCTTCTGTTATCTTCAATTTGCAGTGTGAGGCTGATCGTCCTTATCTTATGTTTATCTATGCAGTTCTATATAATTCCACATACTCAACTGTTATCGTATAATCATTTATACAATCAACATTGCAATGTACAATGATTTTTATCTTCTCAATATGTCCCACGACCACATTAATTGTAGCCTAGTTTAGGTCTTGGCGGTGGATAATTATGTTGGCTTTAACCGTGTTATTGGATTATTGGATTATTAGTTTGCCTTCCCAATAACACGTAAGAGGTTACATAATTATCTATAATTAGAGTAACAGGAATCCTCCACCCTTAATAACACACAGCTGAAATAATTAGAAAGAAATGCATGAACTAGCAATTCAATAATTATCTAACCACAATCATATTCTGAATAATCATAAATTAATTCATGAAATAGCAATTGAATAATTATAAACACATTATTTTAACCATAAATAATTATAATTAATTCATGAAATAGTATTCAATAATTATATCAAGTCTATGTTAACCTGAAATATTGGAAAACATCCTATATGCAATAATCGAATACTATCACACAGTCATGCTATTCATCCTTTGTATATGTGTATTTGTGTATAGTCTGTACTGTACTTTGTGTTTGTTAATCTGAAATGAATCGTGTATGTATCACTTGACTGTGTTAAGCACTTAAAATATTTCTATCATATCAACAACAAATCTTATGTTGTCATGTTCACTCATTCCAATAAAAATATATAATATCTTTATATGTATCACTCGTACCATGATATATGCATGTCCGTGAATGATATGTCAAAAAGTATATGTGAACTATATGACTGACATGACCCTCTCATTGACGTCGTAATGAGGGAACCATGACGTACAATAAACGTTTGACTGACATATTAAATGTATGTTTGACATGACCCTCTCATCGTCAGTATGATGAGTGAATCATGACGTATCATAATATATCTGAATGATATGTAATGTTTGTTTGAAATGATCATTAGCATCTATATGTTTGTGAAATCGAAGTATGATACTGATCAATGATGCTAAATATGGATGGTGTATGCAGTGTAATTTATACATCTAAATACTATACTAGCATTCGTCCTTGTGGGTGCCCGCTGGTGTATCTTGCCGCTCTTGCCATGAACACTAGAACTGGAATAACAGTCTAACATCACCAGAACATTACCAATGGAGTAATATCGAGCTGCCGATGTTCGAATACCTTCAGAATTGTCCTGTATGCAGTGTCGTTGCGTAACATCATTCGAATGTATTGATAAGGATCGACTGACTTCGGCATCGTCTGTTCAGTACTTTAAATACACCACAGTGTCGGGCTGATAAGTTCCGACTGTCCGCAACATTCAGACTAAAAATCTGGCAAGTAAGCAAATCGGAAAAAAATCTGTACATCTCTGACAATAATTATCCTACTCAAGTAACATGTGTTTAATTGCCTGTTGTGTATTAACTAGTTCTATCTGGGTGTTTTTAAGTGAAATTATTATTTGGCCTGTTGTATTACATATATGCACGAAAACAATAACATGACATATGATATCTGTATAGATTTCTACAGTCTACTGAGAAGATCGGCAAAGTTATTATCTTTACCAGGTATATGACAGATATCGAAATCGTAGTCTTGCAAAAGAAGAGACCACCTGTGTATTCTATAATTTTTTTGGATGACCATCTTTAAAGACTTGTAAAGGCTTATTATTAGAGGTGAAAAAGGGGTCCTTTAGTTACACATTTACCACAAGCCCAAAATGCCATCAGACGTGTAAATTGAGTCATTTAATTACTGACATAATAACCAAAAGCCAAATATGTCAAGAGACTGTAAATCGGATTCTTTACTCAACGACACACTTACCATAAGCCCAATATGTCTATAGACGTGTAAATGGGACCATTTACTCAATGAAACACTTACAATGCAGACAACAGTGTAATTCAGACAATGAAAAGCATCTTGTACTACAAGTCATTATCATTGAATATAAAATTTAAAAAATTAAATAAAATTTCATGACAATTAAAGATTAAATTCCTACATGAAACATTCAAATTGGAAACAATAATGAGACATTTAATCTTTAATTTTTGTAAAATTATATTGTTGAAATTTTACTTTTTCATTCAACATAGTGACTTTATTGCATAAGATACTTTTCATTTTCTGAAATACAGCTGTTTGTTTGCATAGGGGACAGACAATTATCTCAAGTAGGTTGGGAAATTAGCCCAGTCAACAGAAAATCGGTTGTGCTGTAATCAAAAGGAATGTTAGTGTTAAGTGGTATGAAACGATGAAAGTCGGTTAGAAGATGTGGTAGATGGTATTCAAGGGGTCAGTAAGGCAGACAGGTATTAAGAAAGGCCGACTTCATAAAGACACTGTTGTTTGGTTAAAGACTTTACGCTATTGCGGATGTGAAATAAGAACGTGAGATATCGGTGGATACATTAAGAAATGGTATTTTAGCTAGTTTTTTTTAGTTTAGTTTTAGTCGTTGGATCAACATCACGGCACACGGTTTAACCCATAAGTGCTCCGTTTTCCTCCTAACTCAAACCTGAGCTTGTAGAAACTCAGCTCAATGCACGAACTCCGTTGCATCAGCGAGGATCCTGAAATGCTTTGGGTAGATTTTTAACTCGAAATTTTTCACTGGCAGCGCCGTTAGGCTACTCTTTTTCGATTTCTAACTGCCAAGGGATTTTTTACGTGCGCAACAATACAAACGGGCGTCCGATCTCACTACCCAGAGACCAGGGGAAATTACTGGAAGTCCAGGTGGATGTTTTAAATTAATCCTGGTCCTCACCGGGGCCTGAACCCGGGACCTCCAGCACTCGAGGTGGACACCATACCTCGAGACTACTCAACCCCCCATTTTAGCTAGAAATCGAGAAAACCTGTGTAATGTTGAGAGTTGGAACAAAGGAAGGTTAGTGTAGCGGACATTGTGGTATGGAAAGTTGAAGATCTTCAGCCATGAGAAATGGCCCCTTATGACGAATGCTGAGATGACATCGAAACTATCCCAGAATAAGCCACATTCTGCATTGTCATAAATGTTGTTATTACTGTTTTATAGGAGCTCATGTACAACGAAAGTTTGGAGTTCTTGGTGCTGTGACATCGAAAAGTTGTGAAGCTATCTATGAAAGATGGAGCCACTTTGTGGTAAAACAAAAACCAAGAGTGTGGAGAGATGCTTGATTAGTCTGTATAAGTGCTTCTTTAACAGATACTTTGGAATAGTTAGTTGAAGCTTTCGGTAAAGATTGATTGATTGATTGATTGATTGATTGATTTAGGAACCGACATCACAGCATTCGGGACATTCCCATTTCGGTAATGAAAAAGGGGGAATGTTCTGACGTTGATGATTATGTAGTGTGAAATACCTTTTCAGACAAAAGTTCAAGACACTCTTGACATAACTACAGAAGCTACATTTTACTTAATTTGGGTAGCACATTTTTCTTAGCTGGTAGCCCTATTTCTACCTTTGCCATGCCTAATTCTTAGTTTGGCCAACATATATCAGGCGAACCCACTCCTACTTCAGAGGTACTTGTAATTCCCAAGTCATGTGCGAAAATTCAACATTCCAGTCCAGCTCGCCGGTGTCTGTAGCTGTTTGATCTGTGTGAAATCTAATTTTAAGGAACGCTGGCCTTTTACAGCCCGGATAAAAATTATTATCTTGTGGAGCATTTGCGAATACTAACATACAAAGAGGATAAAATACATTATGTACTGTCGAGAGAAAACAACATAGTAAGTTGTAAAAATTATGAGATATACAAAATAAGGCACTTATCAATAAGTGCACTTAGAAAATACTTCAATTGTTTTCTTTCATAATTTACAGAATATAACTTCCGTGAATACAAATGAAAGATAAAGAAAGTGTATAGAAAAATTATTGCATTGTTTAATTAAAATATGTATAATTATTTATCATTGAGTAGCGTCCCTTAAAACAACAGTTTCGTAGTTATGTCCCATGGCAACTTCTGATTCACGGTTTTGTGCCTTTTAATGCCGTATGACTACAGATTGTTTGAACAGAACGTTAATAGGCTACATATTATATATATATATATATATATATATATATATATATATATATATATATATATATATATATATATATATATATATATATGTGTGTGTGTGTGTTGTGAATGATGCCGATCGCAACCGTGTTAACACTGATATTACAGGACAGCAGGGAGACTCGCCTCTCTGAGGCGGCATAGCGGGCATAGCGCAGGAGGAAAATTGAACCTTTTTTGGAAGAGTAGAGGGTAGGAAGAGAAAAGTCAACATGGAGTGGGCTTTGCAGTGACGAATTCACTACTGGGAATGCTTAAATTTCCAACTGGAGGTAATGACCAGTTATCTCTGCATTTGGCAACATCTTATGATTTTGCCACCATTATCACTACATATGCACCAGCAGTCATGCAAACGAGTATTGTATCAAAAAATGCGAGTGCATGCAATTTTCAATGAAAACGAAAATATCAGTTGTTGTATGAAGGGATAGACAAGGCCTGAGGTCCAACAATTAAATGAAGTGCGCAACTGAAAACTTTAACTGGAGAAATCATCACTGAGAAGCAACAGTGAATGAAAAGAGAGACCAGACTGACAGATGATGCCCTCAACGTCATAGAGGCTCTGACAATTCTTGGCCACCTTGACACGCTTCCCATCAAGTGTTCTTCCTACATTATTAATGAACTTGCTTCAGACAAGGCTCCATGTGAGGGCGTGATTCCATTAGAGGTTACCAGGATTGGGCAAGACATACTTTGCATATCCACCAGCTGATTGAGCTATGCTGGCGAGACGGACAGGTCCCGCTGTATTTCCAAGATTCAAACATCATAACACTGTACAAGAACAAGGAGGATCGGAGTGACTGTAACAACTATAGGGATGTCTCACTTCTATCTATCGTTGGGAAATATTTGCCATAATTGTTCTCCACAGACTTCGAGTCCTGGGAGATTAATTCTGTTAGTTAGTTAGTTAGTTAGTTAGTTAGTTAGTTAGTTAGTTAGTTAGTTAGTTAGGTAGTTAGTCGACAGATCATCCGCACATCGATCCACTTAGTCCATATGTGCTCGGATCCCCTCCTCGGTAATTCTCTTTGCGAGTAGCGGCTAACGACACAAGTTTTGTGTTGGTTTATTAATCTTCTTTGACTTCCCGCATAATGTTCTATTTAGCCACATCTCTGGGAATCCATACTTGCGTTGCAGGCATAAACTTTAACCAACACAAATGGTTGCAAGGATTGAACCTGGTAGCCTGTATTTGTATCTAGACATATCCACCTCTGAAGCCTGGAATGAGGATTGTCATTCACAGGTGTCGCCTGTTGTAAACGATTTAAGCGCTACAATATCGTTCATGTAAGCCAAGCTTTTCAGAATGGGGCCTCGTTGATTTGCGCTGGCACAATTCCAATATAGTATGCGAGTATTATTGAGGCGCAGACGAGCGTATTTGAGCCTTGTTCTGGCTCCAGCTCGTTTCCTTTGTCTTTTACGCTGACCCCGTCGAATTCGAGGTTTGTTTGCACTCTGTACGAAGCACAAACGCTGACCCGGATGAGAAAAACCAAGCACACAACACAGTATCGATAAACCCATACGCTACAAAAATAAACGCAAGAGCTGATTCGCTCAGACGGACAAACTCCGTAGCACTGGCGAAAATCTGAAGAAAGAAGAAAACTCCTGGTTTACATCCTGGTACAAATAATTGCACGCAAGAGACGAAAATATCCATCTCCTACGTGAAAATGAAGCGTTTACGACAAATCACAACTGCCACCAACTCTTCTGTCCACCGTGGAATCGTTCCACACAAGCACGGAGGGTGTAGTGTAGCTTCATGTTGCAACTTCAGAAGAGTTTGAAATCAAGAGTGGAGTTAAGCACTCTTTGGAATCTACTGTTCACTTCTATTGAAATATACCTTTCTTGATCAGGATGGTGGTATATTCATTTACTCAAGTTCAGATGACCGCCTGTATAATGCTCATTTATAGAAGGCCATGACCAAAATTAGGAGGTTACTGATAAGATAGTTGTTTATTGCAGATAATGCTGAAATTACAACCCACTAAAGAAGAAATGCAACACCTACTATCTGCATTCTCTAATGCTTATTATCAATTTGGTTTAGCAATTAGCAACAAGAAGACACAGATTATGACATAAGGTGCACATGGAGTATCACCAATGTTTGTTGACAAGGCAGAGCTGGAGACAGTACATAATTTCACCTACCTAGAAAAGGAGGTAAACAATAAATATCCATAGATTAGGAAATCAATATCAGGATTGGTAAGGCAGCAACAACAATGAAAAGTTAAAAAAAGAAGAGAACAGGAAACTTACTGCTAAAACAAAAGCCCAGGTCTATCATGCCTGTGTATTTAGTACGCTTCGTTATGGCAATGGGGAAGACTTGTCAACGTACTCACATAAAGAAAAACGTTTAAACAGCATTTATATCCGTTTCTGCGAAGAATACTTGGTATTAAGTGGCAAGATAAAATCACAAATACTGAAGTATTAGAAGAATGGGGTAGGGTGACGGTTTGTTCCATGCTCAGTCTTCGTAGATATATATGTGTAGGACACATTATAAGGATAGACGATGGTAGAATATCAAAGGACAAGTCTTTTAGTGAATTACAGATTGGTAAAAGATCTCGTGTTGGCCTCTAATGCGGCACAAAGATGTGTGTGAGCGAGAGCAAGTATCCTTTAATAGTTTTGCATGGAGAGCAATACAATTCGACAAAGGAGGAAATTATTGCTGATAGGTGTAAGATGTTAGATGGTGCGTTTTGGTGGAAATAACCATGTGTTTAGATGCACCCATTGGGAACGAATATTTATTGCTCAAATTGGCTTGACCAATCACATTCGCTACTGTAGCAAGGGGCCAGTTTGTATGTGTGTGATGTAGTTGTTTCGTGTCTCATTGTATGATGTCGTTGTTGCTTGATTGTCTGTTGTTTGTTGTATGCCTGTGTGATGTAGTTCTTTATTGTATGTCAGTGTGATGCAACTTTTTGAGTGTGTCTCACTGATGCAACTTTTTGAGTGTGTCTCACTGTTTACTGTAATTGTTTTTTTGTCTCACTGTATGATGTAGTTGTTTCTTGTCTCACTGTGTACTGTAATTGTTTCTTGTCTCACTGTATGATGTAGTTGTTTCTTGTCTCACTGTGTACTGTAATTGTTTCTTGTCTCACTGTATGATGTAGTTGTTTCTTGTCTCACTGTGTACTGTAATTGTTTCTTGTCTCACTGTATGATATAGTTATGTCTTGTCTCACTGTATGATGTAGTTGTTTCTTGTCTCACTGTATGAAGTAGATGTTTCTTGTCTCACTATATGATGTAGTTGTTTCTTGTCTCGCTGTACGAAGTAGATGTTGCTTGTCTCACTGTCTGATGTAGTTGTTTCTTGTCTCACTGTATGAAGTAGCTGTTTATTGTCTCAATGTATGATGTAGTTGTTTCTTGTCTCACTGTATGATGTAGTTGTTTCTTGTCTCGCTGTATGAAGTAGATGTTTCTTCTCTCACTGTGTGATGTAGTTGTTTCTTGTCTCGCTGTATGAAGTAGATGTTTCTTGTCTCACTGTGTGATGTAGATGTTTCTTGTCTCACTGTATGATGTAGTTGTTTCTTGTCTCACTGTATGAAGTAGATGTTTCTTGTCTCACTGTGTGATGTAGATGTTTCTTGTCTCACTGTATGAAGTAGATGTTTCTTGTCTCACTGTGTGATGTAATTGTTTCTTGTCTCACTGTATGAAGTAGCTGTTTATTGTCTCACTGTGTGATGTAGTTGTTTCTTGTCTCACTGTATGAAGTAGATGTTTATTGTCTCAATGTATGAAGTAGACGTTTCTTGTCTCACTGTGTGAAGTAGATGTTTCTTGTCTCACTGTATGATGTAGATGTTTCTTGTCGCACTGTATGATGTAGATGTTTCTTGTCTCACTGTATGATGTAGTTGTTTCTTGTCTGATCGTATAATGTAGTTATGTCTTATCTCACTGTATAATGTAGTTATGTCTTATCTCACTGTATAATGTAGTTATGTCTTATCTCACTGTATAATGTAGTTATGTCTTATCTCACTGTATAATGTAGTTATGTCTTATCTCACTGTATAATAATGTTATGTCTTATCTCACTGTATGATGTAGTTGTTTCTTGTCTCACAGTATGATGTAGTTGTTTCTTGTCTTACTGTATGTTATAGTTGTTTCTTGTCTCACTGTGTACTGTAATTGTTTCTTTTCTTACAGTATGATGTAGTTGTTTCTTGTCTTACTGTATGTTATAGTTGTTTCTTGTCTCACTGTATGATGTAGTTGTTTCTTGTCTCACTGTTAGATGTATTTCATTCTTCTCTCACTCTGTGCAGTGTAGATGTTTCTTGTAAAACTGTGTAATTTACTTGTTTCTTGTCGAACTATATGATATAGTTGTTTATTGTCTCAGTGTCTGATGTAGTTGTTATTTTCTACTTGTATGATGTAGTTTCCATTGTCCCTGGCGTAGGGTTTAACGTCTTTCTCCGTAATCCCGTATACTATGGTGAGAAACTGACGTGCGCGAGAATTGGTAGCTGTTCTCTTCGCGTCGGTAACTTACGGGGTATGTGAGCCGGCCGCTCAGAAAGCAATGGCAAACTACTGAGCGTAATCTTGACAAGAAATCAGCAATTAGCTGAAAGACGCTGATGTTGACAGCGATGTCCTGTAAAAGATATGCGGGAAAAAAAAATGATGTAGTTGTTTTTGTATTTTGTTGTTGTTGATGTAATTGTTTCATGTCTGCCAGGTTTTTTTTTTTTTTTGTTTGTTTGTTTCTTTTTTGTTTTTTTAATTGCTTCTTGTAGATCTTTGTGATGTAATTGTATCTTGTATGTCTGTGTAATGTTGATGGTTTGTGTATGTCTGTGTGGTGTAGTTATGTTTTTGTTGTTGTATGCATGTGTGATGAAGTTTTGTCTTATATGTCTGTGTAATGTAATTGTTTTGTGTATGTCTGTGTAATGTAATTGTTTGTGTATGTCTGTGTGGTGTAGTTGCTTCTTGTATGCCAGCTTTTATTAACTGCATCTTATATGTCTGTGGTGTTTCTTCTATGTCTGCATGATGTAGTTATGTACTGTATGCCAGTGTGATCTTACTGATTCTTGGATATCCGCGTGTTCTTTCACCCTCGATTTGTAAATTGTATGAGCTCCATTTCTCAGAGATGTGTTTGAACTTGCAGGACAACGAATATATCTCCATCTAAGATGAAAGAAACTTGAAATATTATGGCACTTGAAATGTCACGAAAACTTGGAGATAATCATCACGGAGGAGGGGTATACGCCCGGGAAGAGAGGAAGAGGAATGCCAAAGAGAAGATGGGTGCAGTAAGTGGCAGATGATCTCCAGATGGGTATATATGACGCGGGATCTTGCTTATGATCGAGACGTTTTCCGGAACGAACGAACGAACGAACGAACGAAAATCTTTATTTTCAAAGGGTTAAGAATTGGGCACGCAGGCCCGTCTGGCATTCTGCCCTTCTTCTCTA
The DNA here is from genome assembly GCA_014155875.1 of Cepaea nemoralis. Classification (NCBI taxonomy): domain Eukaryota; kingdom Metazoa; phylum Mollusca; class Gastropoda; order Stylommatophora; family Helicidae; genus Cepaea; species Cepaea nemoralis. Next base: position 11,953 of record JACEFZ010025950.1, read on the forward strand.
TTTCCTCTCATACATTCTTTCATTCAACATCTCTTATGAAGCAATTCTTTGACAACAAAAGAACAATAAGCATTAAAACGCATGAAAAATAATCAATAATACATGACTCGTTGAGGCAATGTTTAACATAATGAATACCCAAGGTGGGTGTAACGTGCCATAAATATGGGAATGTTTGTTTTTTTCTGTTTTGCTAGTTGTCGTTCGATATAAGGAAGGTTGTTATGGCTGCGAAGTTCTGCAAGGGACATGCTACTTAATGATTAAAGATGCGACCATCGTCTGTGTATGCTGGCGAGTCTGAAAGTAAACACAAAAAACAACAAGGGGACTCAATTTCAATGCATCTTAACATCAATAATATTAATGAGACGACGATTTTGAAGCGAAATTAACCATTCAGGTTAGTGGTATGTCTTTCTACAGGACGTTGGCTCAACCTCGGCATTTATTGGATGCGTGCGATTTACTAGATAATGTTTAATTAAGTAATTTGTCATGGCTTTATGAACGGTTAACGATTCTATATAATATAAATCAACGCAAGGCGCTCTTGTAAATATCGCCTGCGACTGACGTTGAATCCTCGACTCGGTATGTCGTGGGAATTGTGAAACTGCTCTTCTCACGTCCCCCGGAACCACAACTCCTGCTATGATAAAACACTTACAAAGGTTACTCTTCTTAATTTAAAAAAAAAAATTATATATATATATATATATATATATATATATATATATATATATATATATATATATATATATATATATATATATATATATATATATATATATATATATATACTAATTAACCTTAGTGGCCAGGTGTGGTTTCTGTGACGAATGTTGTGAATTCCTTGGACTGCCAGAGTAACTAACAATGATTGCCTGGAAGAGGTTAATGAAACTGGAACATTATATACAACTATAAGCAAGAAACAAACAGCTTTCTTTGGTCATGTGATGAGAAGAGAGGCATTGGAGAACATCTTGACAACTGGCAAGATCAATGGGAAAAGAGGCAGAGGCCGACCAAGAGAAATGATGCTGTATGGATTGAGACGGTGTCGTGGAGGAATACCATCAGCTTAGTTGATCGAGAACAACAAAGAGCCAGATCTGTTGAGAGACATGAAAGCCTACATCAGCTGACAGGGCACTTGTTGATGATGATGTTAGCCAGACTGAAATTGATGGCCGTGTTTAAGATGAGGTTTGACAAAATTCCTTGAAGATTTTAAGATTACGTTCTTTGGGAAAATATTTATCTTATTTAACTGAACTCAACATGTAGGGAATATATTGGTATAGGACTGAGTAAAGATAATAATCATGGTTGGTCATGTAGGTAGGTATGTAAAGTACATGACCTTTTCACACCTTGAGACGGGTTGTGTATATGGTGTTAACCCCATATGTATTTTAGACTGGTGAGGATTGGCTAGCCCGCTTGTTTGTCAGCTTGGTAGTCATGTGTTCACAGAAATTAAGGCAGATCTTTACAATTGACCTGGACTCCCAGGTCGAGGCAGCCTAAAACTGTCACCAGGAAATGCCCTAGGAAGTAGAGGAGACTCAGGTGATCCTGACCACGTCATCAGTCTAGTCTCGAATGGGCTGTACAATTATTGATCTAGCACCATATACACAATGCTGCTTGAGACGTGTAAAAGAATCGTTTACTTACTGACACATTTACCACAAGCCAAGTATGCCTTGAGAAATGTAAATGGGGTCATTTACTTAATGCCACATTTACCACAAGCCCAGTGTGCCTTGTGACGTGTATATGGGGTTCCTTTACATACTAACACATTTAACACAAGTCCACTATGCATTGAGACGTGCAAATTGGGTCCTTTACGACTTAAACACTTACCGAATTTATAATAGGCCCTGATACTGTAATGGAGATCTTTGATTACTGACACACTTACCACAAGCCCAGTATGCATTGAAACGTGTAAATTTGGTCCTTTACTTATTTTCATATTTTCTTATTTATTTACTTAGCATACCCCAACCAAACTGCGCCCCCCCCCTCCCTCTCCGACCTGGAAGTCATTACTTTGAATACACATCGGGAAGGTTGTTAAAAACTGATTCCACTCCCAGGTCAACCCAGCGTATAATGGACACGACGAAATGTCTGGGGGAGTGAAGGCGATCGGAGTGTTACTGACCACATCGTTCCTGGAGTGCCGATTGGTCTATACAAAGATGGGGCAAGCACCATATGCCTGGTACACCTTATGGTGTGTACAATAGTCTTTTACTGTGTTTTACTTACCTGCACATTTACTTACTATGGCGGAAGCTAGAAATGAAAGGAAAATTAAGAAAGGTAAATAAACAATCTGTCATTTGCTGCCTATAGTACCTTGCAGTTTAGGGCAGGGGGATCTTAAGCCTGAGGAATTAAGGCAGCCTGGCTAGTGCAGTCGCCGAGAACTGTGCAGGTTAGGATTTTCTTTTTTTCCCCCGACAGAAAAAATCCCACACTTTACCGAGGAGTCGAACCCGGGTGTCCCGAAGGAGAACACGGCGTCCCTAGCCACTCGGCCAGCCGCTCTTCAAAAAATTATCTAATATAATTATGGCCTTGAACATGGGCGAGGTATGACTGGCTTGCGGATCGCATAAAGCCTATTACAACGTTTGGTCTGTCCCTGTCAAAGCAACCGTATTCGAGTCACGAAGTTCAATCAATCTGTTAGATGAATATCCTTTACAGGAAGTTGCAGTCAACCCCAGAAATTTCTGTATGTTTGTGATCTCTTGGAAAATATACGTTCAGTAGTTTTCCATTGCTTTCTGAACTATCGACACTCATACCTTTGTATGGGAAACCAACGCAAGGCTGTTTACTTCCAAATCGAACGCTGTTGTGTTTCGAAATCAGTATGCGGGATTGCGGATTGCGTATGTAACCTCTACGCCACGGAACGTGCAGGAAGTCGAAATGCAATCAATCTACGTCATTTATAAACCACCATTAACTAATCTAGTAGAAACATCAATACCACATAACATTTACACGCCACAATCAAAGAGAAGCCGTTCTATCCAGTACATTAGGGATGAGTTAATTGTAGTATAATGCTAGTGAATATTATTCTGGATGGTTCATGACGTGTGCTATATGGTTGATTCCTAATGCTTCCTGTTGTGTGTATAAGTCTTGTTAGTGCTAGTCCTTCTTGCTTCATATCTTGTATTAGTAGTTTGGTATTGTACACTTTGTATTGTGTTGCTGAAGAAGGAATATCGTTTGTGTTTGGGGGATTTAAGACTGTAGCTAAATATATTATCTTAGAAATGATGAATGATGTTACAACTGTGCTTCTTCCAAAAATAGTTGATGTCTTGTATGAGTACCTATGCAGCATGTCAATGATTTGTTTTGTCGCTGAATGCCACGTTTCTGTGTGTTTTTCTACGACCGAACGGATATATGTACTTTTATATGGTCTGTAACCGTTAGAAATGGGAGAGACGTAACTTTAAGGAATTTTGGCCTTTTACAGACCGGACAAAAATTCTGTATGATATAATTTGCTACCCAGCATTACCAATCAATAAAAGACATTATTATACAATCCAGATAAAACAAAGTAGTAGGTTATAAAATTTTAAGATTTACAATATAAGGGATATATTAATATGTGGCTTTAGAAGACTGGAATAGAATTCTATAATTTACTTTACAAAATATAATTTCTGTGAATACCTATAAAACACTAGGAAATCATTAGGTAAATATTTGCCATAATTTAAATCAATACAAATATTTATTTTTGTTTGAGTAACGTCCACTTAAAATAATTGTCTGATAGTTATCTCCCATGGCAACTTTTGAATTAGGTGCTTGCCTCTTAATGTGATATATATATATATATATATATATATATATATATATATATATATATATACGTGTGTGTGTTTCTGTGGAGAAGAGGTATATATATATATATCTTCTTGTTCAGCGTTCCGAGCCATTGAGGTTCTTTGCTGCAGATACAATCCGTCTCCATTCGTCTCTTTGGTGGACCTTCTCTTGCCAGTCGTTGATTCCAAGTGCTTGTAGGTCTGTACATGTATTATCTCTCCACCGTCTTCTTGGTCCACCTCGGGGTCTACGGTCATTTATTTCCTGAGTGTAAGCGAGTTTTGTTTCCCTATTATCTTCCATTCTTTCTATATATATATACATGTGCGTGTATGTGTGTGCGCGCGCGTGTGTGTGTGTGTGTGTATATATGTGTGTCACATTTCTTGATATATCGTGGAGTCATCATCCTTGATATGTTATCATGACTTCGTGCTTTCCACAGTGCTTTGTACGAAATTGCTAATCCATGAGACATATTAGGTTAATTAGTTGCATATCCATTACAGGACGTGGAATTTATACCCTAACATGGTTTGGCTGTTTACATTCAGAAGTTTGTGATTGCTTTCTGAACGACCGGCATTCACACCGTCTAATTTTATGTAATTATTGTTTAAGTGCTCGCGGTTCCCCCACAGGCCAGAGCCACCCCGGTAGTCCCCCCTGTTTGTTGTGGACCCTTTAAATCCTCTAATCCCACCATGTTCTTTTCTTGGCCTTTCACAGACCGGACCAAAATTATTTTTTCTTGACCATCACAATTTACATGATTAATGATCTAATACAGTTAGTGTATTATACATAGGAAATATACTAGTGGGTTATAAAATTGTAAGATTTGCAACGTTAGGTAATTATTCTTATGAGTTTATATAAGACATTATATTTTTTAATTTGTCATTTAAACAACACAATTGCTATTAATCTATGCAAACATTTAAGAAAAGGTTAGAACACATTTTGTCATTATTAAATAAAATATAAATTCATTTTTATTTGAGTCACGTCACTTAAAACAACTGTTTGATAGTTATGTCTCATGGCATAAGTAATGTAAGTTTGTGCATTTTAATGTTGTATATCCATAACTCCAGTTAGGAGGGTATTGATATCTCCTATCACAGGGTATGTAAGACGCTTCTTTTCCTACGTTAGTCTACTGGACACACACACACACACACACACACACACACACACACACACATATATATATATATATATATATATATATATATATATATATATATATATATATATATATATATATACTAGCTGACCCGGCCCGGCTTTGCCCAGGCCCTGGCGGGGATCTATCTATCTATCTATCTATCTATCTATCTATCTATCTATCTATCTATCTATCTATCTATCTATCTATCTATCTATCTATCTATCTATCTATCTATCTATCTATATATCTATCCATCTATCCATCTATCCATCCATCCATCTATCTATCTATCTATCTATCTATCTATCTATCTATCTATCTATGTTCTGCCCGTTCCCGTTAAAAATATAGATAGAATAGAAGAATAGATAGATTGATAGTAGAAAATATGATTGGAAGAGATCTATCTAAAGTAAACTTATCAAGATATCACGAACAGCACATAAATGGTGGGCGGTGGGTTGTCTGCAGAGTACTCCAAACGATATGCAACTAACTTTCTCTAACTTTTTTATTAACGAACGAAAATCTTTATTTTCAAAGGGTTAAGAATTGGGCAAGCAGGCCCGTTCTACATTCTGCCCTTCTTCTCTTTTCTCTCATACATTCTTTCATTCAACATCTCTTATGAAGCAATTCTTTGACAACAAAAGAAAAATTAGCATTAAAATGCATGAAAAATAACTCATTGAGGAAATGTTTAACATAGGCATCATAAATACCAAACGTGGGTGTAACGCGCCATACAAATGAGAATGTTAAAAAAAAATTAAGTGCTATTGAAGAAAAATAAAAAGATGGGTTAGAAAATTTTCACTGTTTAAATAGATGCATTATTTTAATGAAAACTTTGAAAATGCCTTAAAGATTATATCATTATTTATTATAACTCATATGCCTGTAAAAAAAACTATAGACAAAGAGTTTATAAATCTTTGAAAACAATGCAACAATCTACATATAAAATATATAGCAATGCTATTAAAAGTTATGCCCCTTGAAATAACTTTTCTTAAGTTAAGTCCCCTCGCTATATATAAATGATAATGTAAATTTAAATATTAAATTTTAGTAAGTAAATAGTTGATTGTACACTAACAAATTATGACAGTTGGCTGCACGAGAATGAAAAGAAAGCATGTAGAAAATTCCATCTCAATCGGATGGACCGTTATCGAATGCATAAATAACAGACATACATACATCGTCTTTTATATATATATATATATATATATATATATATATATATATATATATATATATATATATATATATATATATATATATATATATATATATATATGCACACACACACACAGACACACTAGCTGACCAGGCCCGGCTTCGCACAGTCCCTGGTGGGGATCTATCTATCTGTCTGTCTGTCTCTCTGTGTGTCTGTCTGACCCGGCCCGGCTTCGCCCAGACCCTGGTGGGGAGCATCTCTTTTAATTCATATAAGTAATCATATAAGTTCCCGTTCCCGACTATCTGTCTGTCTGTCTGCCTGTCTGTCTGTCTGTCTGTCTGTCTGTCTGTCTGTCTGACCCGGCCCGGCTTCGCCCAGCACCCTGGTGGGGAGCATCTCATTTACTTCATATAAGTAGTCATATAAGCTCCCGTTCCTGTTCCCGACTATCTACTGTCCTGTCTGTCTATTATTAGAAAGAGCACTTGAAAGATCTTTACATCTTCCCCCAACAATTAACTTGGGTAAATGGAGCGTCTTATTTAATTCATATTCGGCCCCTGCTCCCGTTCCCGTTCCCAAAAAAGACGACCCGGCCCGGCTTCGCCCAGTTCCTGGTGGGGAGCATATCATTTAATTCATATTCGGCGGAAGGAGGAGGAGGGAGCAGGAGGGAGGAGGAGGAGACAGGAGGAGAATACAGGAGGAGGAGGAGGGAGGAGGGGAGGGAGGAGGAGGAGGGAGAAGGAGAGAGGAGGAGGTAGGAGGAGGAGGGAGGAGGAAGAAGAGGGAGGAGGAGGGATGAGGAGAGAGGACGATGAGGGAGGACGATGAGGGAGGAGGAGGGAGGCGGAGGAGGAGAGAAGAGGAGGAGGGAGATAAATGATGGAGGAGGAGGAGGGAAGAAGAGGGGAGAAGGAGGGGGAGGAGGAGGAGGGAGGAGGAGGAAGAGCGAGGAGGAGGGAGGAGGGGAAGGAGATTGGAGGAGGAGGAGGAGGAGAAGAGTGAGGAGGAGGGAGAAGGAGGAGGAGGAAGAGGGAGGAGGAGGGAGAAGGAGGGAGGAGGAGAGAGGAGGGAGGAGGAGGAGGGAGGAGGGGTAGAAGGGAGGAGGAGGGAGGAGAATGAGGAGGAGGAGGAGGGAAGAGGAGGGATGAGGAGGAGAATACGGAGGTGAGGAGGCAGGGGGAGGAGGAGGAGGAGAGAGGAGGAGGTGGCAGAGGAGGAGGGATTAGGAGGAGGGATTAGGAGGAGGGATTAGGAGGAGGAGGAGGTAGGAGGCATATGCCTGTAGATAACTGCAGCTTTTGTTTAGTAATTTCTTCTAACTGCATCTGTTTTTGTTTTATTTCTAATTCTGTTTGTTTGGTGGCATGGTCTAAATCTAACTGCTTTTGCCTGGTGGTCTCTTCTAACTCCTTAATCTCTTTTTGATGTTGTCTTTCTAATGCTCTCTGGTCTCTCTCTAGAGCAGTTTTTCTCTCCATCTCTTCTCTGTATCTTTCGTTTGCCCATTTCTCCAGTTTTTCTCCAGTATATTCTAGTTCCTTGCCTGCCTGGATGAAGTCATGTAATGATGACATTGTTAGGCTTTTATGTTGTCTGACAATTGATGACACAATATTTTCCCGTACAATTTCACAGTTGTTATGTTATTAAATATCTGTACAATTTTCTGGAAAAAAAAAAGAGGATGCGTCGTTAAACATGCATATCAAAATTAGAGGAAAATATACTCATCTAATCTTGGGCAAAATACGGCACTCGGGATGTTTCGCTGCTATCTTTCGTATGCTCGCTTGCTCGACTTGCTTTTATATCTGATGTTTCTGTTTAATGGAACATCAACATTTTAGCAACAAGCATGTAATGTGCAATACATGGTGTTAATAGACATATTATAATTTCGAAGTACGGCAAACATTAAATGTGATATAAATGATAATGATTAATGTAGATGATATGAATGTATGATAGTCTAAATGAACGTCAATGAATGTCAATGTCGTCTTGTCTTCACTTTCTAACATCCCTAAATGTGCTATGCTGTATAACTCTAGCCTAGCCTCTAATCTCCTACTGTTGTGCGAAAAAATTTTGTTTTTGCACAAATATTAATGTGATTATGATGGATGTTGACATTCTGATAGTGATACACAACATGGTTAATTTTACAATTCGTTCACCATCACTATTAATGTTTCATAAATTTTCATACAAATAGTTTACATAGGTAATATTTTCATAATATGCTGTAGGATTACCGAAAATAGCACATTATTTAGTTACTTTAATTAATGGCACACATTTTGAGGTGGTTCCAAAAACATTTCACAAAATGGTATCTTATTGATAATTGGTAGTGAGTGGTCGTTCAGGGACTTCTGACACAAATTGTATCTCGGTGTCAGATGGTGTCTACTTGTTAATGAGCGTTGATTCAAGCACTTCTGACACTAATTGATATTCTGGTGTCAGATTATGTCCACCTGGTAATGCGTGGTGATTCAAGCACTTCTGACACCAATTGGTATCCTGCCTGTCAGCAACCCACTTGCGACAGGCGTACAAGGATTCCCTTCTTTTACACTACACGAAGTGACAACTCGCATTATACGTAAAAGGATACATGTTTATTTGGAGCTGATCAACAATAGCTCCATGAGCGGAATACCATCACGGTATTTAACATAGAATGTGATGACGCTAAAATGGAATGAGGAGATGATGTATACATTATAACTAATGAAGCTAAGCTAGACTATATAACTATAATACTGTCCTTTAATAAACACAAAGTATACCTAGCGGATACACGTCCGATCTCTAAGCCGTCTGAAGTCTGTCTGAGCTCGCTGAGCGTGGTGTGTTCAGCCACCAGCAATTAGCTCAGCGTGCGGTCGTTGGTTTACGTGCTGGGCCCTGGCTGTGCTGACCAGCGTTACTCGGTCTAGCCTCGTGCACTCGTTCTCCCAGTCTTTTGGGCAACTCCGCTCATATGTACTGGTTGCCCTTTTTGTTGACACAAGGGTGTCTCGTTATCGCTATTTATAGCGATAGTGTCTCTCTTGTCTGGTATCCTATCTTATTACGTCACTTGCCCTATTACTATGCTGTATTTCAGCTCTTATTAGCTTAGAGCTATTTTAGCTCTCTATTATTGCTTAGAGTTAACTCCTAAGTCTTTGACAGTTTGTTGTGCTGTAAAAGTATAACGTATAGTGTTTATTGCAACAACACACTACGTGAAACCCACTGGGTACTCACGGACACATAAGGGATACACAGATCCCTGGTTAACCTACATTCTGATAGTCAAATATTATTCAGTTCTATTTCTAAGTTCAGCTAGTGAAGGTGCTAATCATTGAAATGCATATTGGCCATTAGGGGACATAAATTGGTGAATACTGTGAAGTGGCAAACGGTATATCTGCCACTTAACTTCTGGTCCTTGGCCCCCTGAATATTAAGCTGGAATGTGCTGACGGTCTGGGTAGTGGTATGGACACCACACTCGGCTGTATCCGCGTGAATGGTGCATAGCTCAGTCACCGGTTGTGACTACGGCTACCGTTGATCAGGGTGTAGGCTCTGCGAATGACAGTGAGAAGGTGGGGGAAATCCTTCAAGACAAAGTATACATCTAATTCTTGTCCATGTTCTATAATGGCCTACACATGTCTCATACAGAAAGCCTAATCTAGCATGGGCTATCTATCTTTGCATATTGTAATTCCCTATACTGAGATCTAGTTAGTTAGTTAGTCGAGGTTCCAACTTCACGGCAACGGGTCGTCCCCATTATGCTCCATTCCCGTGCCAGTGAATATCACACAAAATGCTCCCCACTGTCCAATGTGAAAAAATGAAATAGACAGGAGTCTCGGCAATCCAACAGCCCGCACAGGTACACTATGCATAATGCCGCCGTCATAATGTCAACACAAAATGAATCCACGAATACCACAGTTCATCGTCGATGGACTCGGCAGTCACCAGAAAGACCTCATTGACCCGGGTTTTCTCACATGGCTCGGTTTCTTACCGCAAGGCGACCCGCTGAAAGTTTCGCACAATGGACGAACTTCGCAGCTTCAGCGCCGACTCCCAGGAGTCTCCTGAAAAATGCACTCATGAACCGAAAGGGCAAAACAGTCAATTCAGCCACCGCTGGTAGCCATTGTTCCGAACATGGAGTTCACTGTGCAGGACAGGTGTAAAAGCATTCCATGCGAATTTGACAGCTCACGGTGTCGCAAACACACTCACATCAGTAGCAGACCGACGGAACCATTATACTGATAGATATTATATATAGATATTATTATTATATTATTATAATATATATATTATATATATATTATTATTATATATTATTATTATTATATTATATTATAGATATTATATCTGCAACAGCACACTGATCTAATGGAAAACAGCACACAAATGATATTCTAATCCTTCTTATATTATTTAGATCGAATATGTATAACGACTCAGATGCTCTACGTCCAAGACTACTGTCCTAATAACATATATATTTTAAGTCATGATTAATCATGGAAACACACGACCCACAATCCACACAATGAATTTACATCACATATTATCGAATGAATTAAGTGGAATGAAATCAACTCACACGTCACAACTACGACGTCATGATATAAATGATTGAACAATTAAATATATGAAGCAACACACGTCGTCTTCCTCACTTATTAATTAACATCACATATGATCGGATGAATTAAATGGAATGATATCAAATCACACGCCACAACGATAACGTCACGATATACATGATTGAACCAGTAAATTTATGAATGGTAATTCTAGCAATCATTTTCCGTAAAATATAATTAATTATGCAGATTTCCTAACTAGGCTTAAGATTACTTTCACTATAAACACGAACGATATTAGGTTCTGGAGAATTCCCCCAGGGTTGATCATTGTAAGTGGGCGATATTTGACTACGTGTTAGTAATTATATATAAAAGCGTGGGCGGTCATGACCCGCCATTTCACTCGATCACCAGAGCCGTGGATCAGCTCAGTGTTCCTTATCGCCCATGCCATGTGGCCAAGCCATACAGGTATTTTCCTCTCGGTATTCCTCTTGGTCTGTTCCCTTCGATTTTGCCAGTTGTTACTAAGTTCTCTATTCCATTTCTTCTCATAACATGTCCAAACAATTGTGACAGTCTACGTCTAATTTCTCTAATCAATTTACGATTTTTATTTGTCTCCTGTAGTACTTGGTCATCTGTTTTTCTGACTGTCCATGGTATTCTTTGCATTTTCCTCAGAAACCACATTTCTGTAGCCATCAGATGTTTTTCAGCTTGACTGCTCATTGTCCAAGTTTCACATCCATACACAAGAACAGGCTCTATGTATCCCCTCAACACTCGTTTTCTCGTTTCAATTGACATCTTTGTATTGGTTAGAATGTTTTTTATCTTGCTAAAGGCTACTTTCGCCATAGCGATTCTTGTTCTAATCTCTTTAAGGCATCCCCCATCAGATGTTATGACTGTTCCGAGATAATTGTACCGATTCACTTGTTGAAGAATATTCCCATTTACTTGTATTTTCTTTTATTTAAGAGGAGCTGCTGGCCGAGTGACTAGAACACTGGACTCCCCTTCGGGAGACCTGGGTTCGATCCCTCGGTAAGGTGTGGGATTTATTTTCTATCGGGGGCAGAAAGAAAATCTTACCTGCACAGTCGCGACGACTGCACTAGCCAGGTGGCCGTAATTTCTCAGGCTCAAGACCCCCCCCCCCCACCCCCCTGCCATACACCGCAAGGTACTATATTGGCAGTAAATGATAATGACAGTGACTTGTATTTTACATTGTGGTATTTCGTTCTTCCCAGTGACGACCATAATCTATAATTTAAAGACATATGTAGTTCCTTAGAAAAGCACATAAGTAGTGTGTCTTAACTCTAATCGTCCACTGAGTAAATCGGGTTTCGTTTCCGCATGTGGACGCCCCTTAATTTTCGAGTATTAAGTCATGTAAATTAGCCATGTTGAATGCCACGTGTCGGTTGCCCCTGCTTGCTTTGAGTTGCCCTTGTCGGCAAGCAGCACGACACAAACATTGTACTAATTCTAGCATTAGTTATCTACTACAAAGTTTAATAGTATTATCTATTATCGATCCTAATGGCCTTTATATTACACCGGCATATTAACACACACACACATCGAAATGTTCAGGGTTGTCAATGGGACATAATTTACACTGCATGGTAATTTATGAATGTCCCATCCCATCCGTCCCATGGGTCCTTTCCCATGAGAATAACATCCCATCCCATCCCATTGGACCTTTCCCTTGGGATTCCCATGGGATCCCTATGGCCAAGCCTGGAAATGGTAGCGATACAATTCTTATAACATACGCAGCAACGTGGTTTTTGATCGCCTATCAGGTGTAGATACTACCACTGGCTTTCACTAGATTTTCTTTTGTAAAATTTTCGGCTTAACAAGAGCATGGTGATTTTTCTCTAAGACACATTCAAGTGTACTCTAGCCATTTGACGTGGTAGTTCCTTCCATCGTCGGGGAAAATGATCAAATAGACGAATGGGTTCTTTGCAAGGGCAGAAGAGTCTTACTGTGGCCAAATTAAATGCAAGTCAAACTGAGTAAAATGCTCAGCCTAACTTGATTTCTTGGTGTTTATTCAAACCCTACACTCCATCTACTTCGCACTATTCTAATAAATCGTTATATATATATATATATATATATATATATATATATATATATATATATATATATATATATATATATATATATATATAATGTGTGTGTGTGTGTGTGTGTGTGTGTGTGTGTGTGTGTGTGTGTACATGCACATATATATATACACCAAACAGCGACTATCATACCTAATATACGGTTAAATATCTAAACAATCGCCGGTCTCTCTGGCGGAGATTTTACACGACTTTCTCCGTAACCCCGTTTACCAACGCAGGGCTTGAGAATTGGAAGCGGTTCTCCCCCGGTTTTCCCCATTATATTTTACGACCTCTGTGTATATATTGCCGAGATAATGTTTCTTAGCTACCACTAAACAGAAGAGTCAGGACGAACAGAACAAATTTTCTAAATATAAGGGGATCATCAAGCCCTATAGTCAAGGAGATTCAATCTCAGCTTGGACCGAGAATATAGAGTTTCAGCTCAGAGTTCAGAAAATACCGTTAGATTGGGCCATGATTTATATGAGAAATCTCTCTGGGAAGCCCTTAAAAGTTATTGAGTCTATACCAACAGAATTAAGAAACAACTACCAATATATTCATGACAGAATCATGCAGCATTTTCTACTCGATGCTCCTGGATATCAGATCCAGTACTCACAAATTTGACCTAAACCGAACGAAACGTTCCTAGATTATGTATCTAACGTTCAGAGTATATTCAGTAAATGGCTTAAGGCGGCGAAAGTAGGAAAGAATTTTGACAAGTTACAAGACTTAATGGTTATGGATAAAGTGATATCCACAGTGCCAAGTCCTTTTGCTAAGTTCCTTCAACAAGCAGATATTGAATCTCTAGAACAGTTGGAGAAACGTGGTTCGGCATATTTATCTTCCAACCGAGATGTATTTAAGTCATCTATACATGATTCTGAAATTACAGCGTTTGCAAAACACCAACCAAACAGATCTTTCAACCAGAAATCATATCAGAAGAAAGATAAACCATACCAAAAGCCACCTAAGTGTGGATACTGCAATTTATATCACAAAGAATTCTCGATGTGTGATAAGAATCCCTCATATCCTGCACATCTTGAAATGATGATCAAAAAGCAGGAGAATAAAAGGAATTCATATAAACGTGCAGTTAAATGCTTCTTCTGTTCGTCTTATGGACATTATTCTTCCAAATGTTTGGGTAGGCAAAGAATGAAGGCCAGCAACGCTGTGCTGATTGATACATCGTCTGATGGTGATAGTGAAGTTGAGTGCGAGAACGAAAATGTATTACCATTCAATGAGTGTGAAAGTGTTGCTGTTGTTACTGATATGTTAGACTTTGATAAATGTGATACTTGTCACCAGTTCCATACGGACGGTAAACTCAAATGTGGTCATATTGTACCATGTTCTAATGAAGATGCAAATTCAGCTTTAGCCTCCAGAGGCAATTTAAAGTTCCACGATGCACTGGTCAATGAATATCCATGCCAATGTTTACGTAGATAGCGGGAGTACTTTAGTCGGGGTAAGGAAAGAACTAATTAATCCAGAGGATGATACGGGCGATTTTGTTAAATGCCGCACTTTTTCTGGCAATATTGAGAAATACCCTCTGGCAAAAGTCCGTATAAACACCCCGTTTCTTTCCGGCACATTTACGTGCGCTATTTTACAGAATCCCTGTACTGACCTCATTTGGGGTGCCTGCCTGGGTTAAGACACTGCACTGATGACGAAATATTAGCCTGGAAACACACCAACACGGCTAATGCAGTAACTAGGTCAGAGACCCAAACACATCAAACTGACCTACAAGATGAGATGTTACAATTATCAGCACCTAGCGGTACTATTGACAATACCACTCGACAAGAGTTTATCGAGGCACAACGCGCCGATCCAACCATTGCACCTTATTTTAGATTATTAGGTGAGAAAGCAAAATTAACTAAAAATGCCTCCTAGGTATTTTAAAGCTCCATAATGGAATTCTCATGCGATATTATACCACCAATAACCATGAGATTCAGCAGACGGTGCTACCTTTGAAACATCGACAAAACGTGTTAAACATTGCACACGATTCACCGTTTGCTGGACATTTGGCTTATGACGAAACTAAAGCCAAAATTTTAGCATATTTCTATTGGCCTAATTGTTGTAACGATTGCAAATCTTTTTGTCGGTCATGTACCACTTGCCATCAGTCTATGAAAAATGTAAAGCATGTAACAGCTGAGGTTCAACAGCCGGTAGCCAAAACCCTACACCTTGAACCCAATCAAGAGGTGCTACTTTTACTACCAGATAAACGTAATCTATTATTAACTTCATGGCAAGGGCCATTCAAAGTGGTACGACAGATATCAGATGTCGATTATGAAATATCGATAAACCAAAAATTAAAGATATTTCATATCAACATGCTGAAGCCTTACTTCTCACGACAAGAACCGACGACAGACGAACAGAATGCACCCACACCAAGCAACCCGACGACAGACGTACATAGCGCAACTACACTAGTTAGAGCGACAGAAGACGACGACAACGCACATACACTTAGTCAGGAAACAGAACACACAGGCAGTACAACAACAGTGATCAATCAAATAGACGACGATGACACAGAATTACCAGTCCGGACAGTAGACAGGACTGGGACAATTGACAGTATACGAATAGAACCGAGACTCACAGACGAGCAAAGACGACAGACAATAGAGCTAGTGACAGAATACAGAGACATTTTTTCCGACATTCCAGGTAGGACTGACAGAATAGAACACTCCATCATTCTGACTGATAACACCCCTATCAAATGCCGACCTTATTCCATCCCATTAAGTTATAGGGAAAATCTCGACAAGGAACTTCTAAATCTTGAGTCGAGTGGAATAATCCAAAAGTCGCAGTCAGAATACTCTTTTCCTATCGTCCTTGTGAAGAAAAAGGACTCCACGATCCGCCTCTGTGTCGATTATCGCCGGTTAAATAAAGTCACCAAGGTCGATGCAGAGCCAATCCCATCATGTGAGGATCTGATTCTTGATATGTCCACCTCTCGAATTTTTTCTAAACTTGACATAACTAAGGTATATTGGCAAGTCCCGATGGAGCCACTTTCTATCCATCTTACAGCATTCTCAACACCTCTAGGTCTGTATGAGTGGCGATTCCTTCCTTTCGGCCTTCGTAATGCTCCAGCCACTTTTGTCCGACTCACCAGGGACCTTCTCCATGGAGTTACAAATACAGCGACATACATTGATGACATTTGTGTCCATACTGCAGACTGGACATCACACTTACAGAAACTGCGACATGTCTTCGATAGATTGAGGTTATTCGGCCTTACTGTAAAGCCAACAAAAGTTGAGTTGGGAATGGAAGAAATTGATTTCCTAGGCCATACGATCACCAGAGGCCAACTTAAGACAGTCGAGAAAATTGTCACCAAAATTTTGAACTTAACCATGCTAACGACCAAGAAGCAGGTCAGAAGCTTGCTTGGTCTAGTGAATTACTACAATAAGTTCATACCCAATTTAGCTGAAATCACCAGCGTTTTATCTAATGTTTTGAAAGCATCTGTGAAATTAAATGTACAAGATGCGAAGTTAATTGCTGCATTATCAAAATTAAAACATTTGTTCAGCGTTGTACCTATCTTGCGCTTGCCTAACTCCAATCTTACGTATTTTCTCCGTACAGACGCAAGTGCGATTTCCATCGCTGGAGTTTTAGGACAGTTCTATGAGGGAATCTTTCACCCCATCGCATATGTAAGCCGCAAGATTACCCCTGCTGAATCGAGATACTCAGTCTCTGAGTTAGAGGCTTTAAGCGTCATCTATTGCGTCCAGAAGCTTCATAGATTCTTAGCGGGTACCGAGTTTGTCATTGAAACTGACAATTCACCGCTGACAGTGATGCAGTCGGGAGTCCACCGTAACAACAGGATCTACAGATGGTCTTTGATCCTGCAGAATTATGCGTTCACCATAAAACACATCAAGGGGAGCATGAACTTTCTGGCAGACACACTTAGCCGACCTTCTCAGATCGATATACCAGATGTACGAGAAGAGAGCGATCCGACATCACCAAAATCAGTGACACTGTAAGTAACTAGTGCCTTATGTGAATCGCCTGAACTTGCTTGCTATTAACTGTGTCAGTATAAGTGAAAGTGAACAGACACATTATGAGATGTCTATGCCACCACCATATATGCAACCCATGAGTAGAACGATATTTCAACATTACCCAGGATGAGAGCGTATGTTTCAGACTTTGTCGAAATGAACTCTATTTTTCATCGAGATTCAACAGAGGACGCTACTCCGACAACACACCTGGATGTAATTAGGTAATTTAGATATAAATGAATTGTATGTGATATGTATAATATTTTGTTTTTATAACAGTTGCATTTAACATCATATTTTTGTAGTTAGAATAGAGTATAGAACCACCCTTATAACCTTATTTATATCATTTAATAGTTAAGTGTCATTTACAGGTAGTTAGATCGCCACCTACACAAATGGCAAAATCGGTAGGATCCGATTACTAAAAGTAATTTACAGTTAGTTAGAAACTCATTTAGTGTAACCTCTATATATTACTTTTCAACTTACGAAACATTACTTTAGTTTATCATCATGTAAACACATTTTTCTTAGACAGTTATTTAATTAGAACATTAGTTAGAAATTAATCCCATCATTTAGAAAATTATACCATTCTATGTATTAAAACACAATAAGGTAACTAACACACTTTTCCCCATTTTCATCATTTAGTTAGATTAGTTCCCTTAGGTTAGCTTAGCTCAGCACACCAACTTAGAATAGTTTAGCTAGATTAAATAGTACCCACAGGATTGGTAGCGAACAATCCTCTTAAACATGTATATTTGTGTATAGAAATGACGAGTGTAGAACTAGAACACAGTCATTTGGCTTGAAAACTTGTTTAAATTCAGCCAACTATTTATTGTACATATATATTGTTCATCCAGTCTTTTTTCTACAACCATATTTTAATGACAGAACATGTATTTTAAAACCGGTGGAATGAAAGAAGAATGAAAAATGTCTGAATGAGAGGAGAGAATGAACCAAATACAGAGGAGTGAGACATGGTGCGAAACATTTTTATTTCGCCGCACAATGCGAGTTGTTGTAATTCGTCTGTGTCAACGTGTTAAGACGATGTGTTGTTCTATTTTTATCCGTGTGTAGTTGCCATACTTTAATGATAGAGATAGGAAACATATTTTGAGCATCATAAACCGGGAGGGTAGTCATAAATCAGACTTACACACTTGTTTGTGACTACAATAAACCGCTTTACGGCGCTCGAAAGATTACATACACGTAGATATAGACACATTCACATAGTTGGTAAGGTAAATACATATTAGTTTTAGAGAAACACGCAACCAACCAGGAAAACTAACACATAAAGATGCATACACCATTAATTGCAAAGAGAAATAACTACTCTAAACAGGGGACACAACAAAATCTTGAAAACCTTAGTTTAACACTGAAATATTTCTTCACAAGCGGAAGCTAAAAAGGTGAACGTGAGCACATAAAGCATGTATACTAGTTGGAGTAAATATTATATGGGAGCATGAATATTATTCATGTATTGTACTCGTAATAGGGGCAATTTTGTATGGGTTGTCAGTTTTATTGACAATTTGAGGACAGGCCAAAAGGCATTGGTTCCGGATCACACAAACTCCCAAGAAGTATAATGTTAGTATGAGCAGTCTCTAGCCAACTGTACTAGTGTGATGTGCTAACCAATTAGCCAAGTGAAGTAGTACAACAGTGTGACGAGGGAAAGGAGAGATCTTGTCCTATGCCTAGAACAGAAGTAGAAAACTCTTGCAGTCTTTGACAAAATTAGACAGCCCTAATTTTTGTTGAGATTACTACTTGTGTTACACCCACAACTTAAAAGTTTGTAACACAACACAGGGGGAGGGAGAGCCTGTCAAAGAGTGGCAAGGAACCTAATAGAGAAGATAGAGGTAGAACTATGGAAAGAGACCTAAATAGGATCAGGAGAACATAGCTATCTAGGCAATAGGGACAGAATGGACAGAAGCACGAGTGAGAACTATAAATAGTTCTCCGACTGGACACACTCGTGTCCAAACAGGGGACACTGTAAGACGTGAGCTGGAGTTGCCCACAATAGAGTGGGGAAACCCGCATCACGAGAAGTGTCAGGAAACACCAGTAACGTTAAACAGTTGACCAGTTACTAACTGCGTGCTGGAACTCCGAGCACGCAAACTAGCTGCTGCACGTAGAGTCAACTGATCGTGGCTGAACACGCCACGAATATCGTCAGACCGCGACTCGACACCGTAGAGGACAGACGACAGTATTCGCTCTGAATACGTTGTTGCTTATAAAGGACAATAGCAATAGTTGTGACTTAGCCTTAGCGTGATAGACATTACCATCGATCTCATCTTTCATACAACATCATTACTATATACCATGATGTGTATTACCTATGTGATTATCCGCTCGCAGAGCTACTGTACAACGAGCTAATAAACTTGTATTATATTTGTATTCTTTTGTACGTTCTCATTTCGAGTGGTACAAAAGCGGAATCCTTGTATGCCTGTCAAAGTTAAGTTGTTGACAATGGAGTTATTGCCTCTCCATAGCACAAAGCCTGTGCTAAAAGATAGAAATCATGTGTTGCCCATGCAGCATGATCCCTCTCTCGGTCTGCCTAATTCACTCCAGAGGAAAGGTAACACCTCTACATCTGGAACAGGA